>VWZV01003825.1:0-45504 GCA_013397155.1 Irena cyanogastra | reverse complement strand
GGGAAAGCTCACAGATACTAGCCCCTGTACCTGTTACAAGCAGTTGGGCTGGAGTATTGTACAGCAAAAACAAAACCTCCACATTTTATTGGGATGAATCAAAGACAGTGATCAAGTTATCTTGTAAACTAGCTTTATATGCATCTTGTTAAAAAATATAAGTCATAATAACACAGTTATTCAGGAAACATAACTACTTCTGCCAATTTTTTGCTTTTCTTGCTTAAATGTTTATGCTGCAAGGCTAGCCCATCTGGTTTAAATTGTAGGATGGAAATCACAAGATCTACCCACCATTCCCTGACTTGTAATCCTGGAAAAGACTGGAAGTCGTTTGGCAACATAATGTTTCCCTGCCTCCTGTAGAAACAAATCTCCAGCTTCAGAGTAGATTGCAGCAGACAATAGAGTAATTTCAAGACATAGACCCAAAGACAAAATGGGCAGCTGATTCAGGTTCCTAATAAGTCAGTGGTTGGTGTTCATGTTGAGGTTCAGGCTATTATAAATTAAGTAGGAATTAGCTGTGTAATCTACATTCAAGCCCAAACTTGGACACCACACCCCATGAAGTTGGAGCAAAATGCTTGGAGACCAGACATGCTCCAGACATCTACTTGGATGTCTGGATGTGGTCTCCAAGTGTTTTGTTCTAGAGTAGAGGTGTTAATAGTCCGGTTCCTTCCATAGTCTGAATATAGATGCAAATGAATGCTGTATGTGTGGCTATTGCAGAATTATTTGTTGCATGGTATTGCTTGGTCTCAGTACCATTAATGTACTATCTCTCAAAATTCATGCAATCAGGGAAACATTATTGTCTCCATTTTACAGGTGATGCAGGAATATGCAAAAAAGACATAGTCACACGGAGAGTCTTCATCTGGGAGTTGAGTCCTCCATGAGTGCTGCAACAGCAGAGCCAGCCATTCCCCTGCGGAATTCAATGTGACAGGCTGCTACTGATATCTGATACCTAAACAGCACTTTCCTTGCAGAGTTTCCAAATCTCTTCACAAAAATGGCTGAATAGCCTTCTTCCCAATTTGAAGGTGGAAAATGGAAAACACAAACAAATCCCTATGAAGACATCTTACTCACTGCAATGAATTCCTGAGTGAAGAGAAGGACCAGGTTTGTGAAATGCTTTGAGATAGCTGGGTAGGACATTTACCAAATTTTATGGCATGCCTAAATACAGTTGCTCTTTGTTCATAAACTGTCACAGGATGCTATGTCTAATCACAATGGAAACCTAAGAAATACCCATGTGTCCTTGGTTGGTCAGCAGCAGGATTGCTTGGACGTGCCAGCATGACACAGCGCTGTATGCTGGCCTGTTTCAACCACTCTAGATAGACCCAGTCACGTGGAACTGATAAGGGCTTTGAAGCTATCTGCCTCTCTTATATAGGGTGTGGAGCAAGTTGTCATTTAGCCTCTTTCAGATAACTGATTTGGCCACTGGTTTTCATTACTAAGTAACCATCACGATAAACAGAGATTTACTGCTTTTAAGGCAATGAGGCAAGTGATGCACACTTCACATGCCAAAGCAGACATCAATAGTACTTCCAGTAACACTTGGGGTTATTAGTGAATAGGACTGAAACAGAGCTGGAGATCTGAACTGCTGCCTGCTTTAAGAAACAGCATATCCAGAGGCAGGAACATCACAGCTCAGAACTTTCTCTATGGTGGGTCATCTCAGAATGTGGGACACAGTTATTTCTCTCTTCTGCCATTAATATGTATCTGGACTGATGCCACTGACGCCACACATGTCCTTGTCACTCAAGAGATATCAGTGTCCCTGTGCTTGGGAAAGGAGCACAGCCTTGGAACAGGTAGGGAGCCACTGGGGGGCTGGTGGTGGTTCTTGCACTCTGCAGCTCCAGACAGAGAGTGGAGGCTGGGGTAACAAAGGGATGGTAGTGTCCTGAACATGGAGCATCCACCCCTCTGTGTCTGTTATTATCCCCAAACACTGGGGATAATAACAATTTTCAACATTTTCCCTCACAGAGTACAACTCTCAGGAGCAAGTGGGACCATTGTTTAGACTAGACAAGATAATGCTACAATAAACTATTTCAAATAACAGAGGAGAATATGAATGCTGCTGGAGACAGGAGGCCACAGCCTGTGGACTCCAGCCAGCAGGTCCGGGCACTTATTAACTTGTGAAATTTTGGTCCTGTATCTGTTCTGTCACTACTGGAAAATGAGGTCATGACCCTCAGACTTGGGAGGCACAGACTCTGCTGCAGACTCTCTGAGACCCTGGGGTAGATGTATGGCCTCTTGCTGGTTCAGTCTTCTGTGAAACGAGGATAACGGTTCTTCCTTACTTCACAGAGCCTCTGCAGAGATAAATGTTAACAAGTGTGAAGCCCTCAGCTACCAAAATGATGAAGTCCACTTAAGGGCAGTAAATAGAGCAGAAGATACTGTGTTGTGTGAGGATGCTGGTTAGCCTGCATTGCTGTGGAATTCAGCAGACACCTGCTGCTCACTGGCTCTGGCATACAGTGTGGTTGCCACCTTCTCCAATACCAAGATTATAGCCTCAAGTCACCAGAAACTTCAAGGTACCCCAGAACATCTGGTGCCTGGCATCAGCTGTCTGAAGCTTTTACCCCCAAGCCCCTCTTTCAGCTATGCTCAGGTTTTGTAGCAGCATCTCCAAGCCTGCTGTACCATTGGATCTCTCATGCATCTACTGAGAAACACTTGTGCAACTACTTGTTTTACAGTATTTGTTCAGAATACCTAGATTTATTGTTGTTGTGGGAGCTGTAACTGAGTCTCCTGACTTCTGTGCGGACAAAAATCTCTGCACAGAGTAACATGGTCTGGGTGAGAGTGGGGCAGGGCTGTGGAGTTGGTGCTAGCATTGGGCATGGACAGGAGGCTGGTGCTGTGTGCCTGCTGAAGCTAGAATTGGACTTAGATGATTTTTCAATAAAAAAGGATGTACATGATATTTTGCCCAGCAAGCATGCCCTCCAGCCATGCAGTCTTCTGTTCTCAAGTGTTGCTTCCTGCCTCATTTCTCCTGCAGGAACACTGTTGTCTCAGAGGCTCATCCTCACCGGGAATGTGGATTACAGCAAGATCTTTTGCTTTTGACAGTAATCAAAGATGGAAGAACCACCACTGGGGAAAAACATCCAGCTATATTTTCCTGGAAATGTCTATTCCTGGAAAATGCAATATGTTGAATAACAGTGCAGCTCTATACTGAAATATGAAGGACTTGGCCTAAAGATCCATCTGAAAAATGCCTGTTAGCTAGTGCATGCTGGATTGCTTCAGGTAAAAATCAGAAACGCAGCAAAATTCTTACTCTTCAGAAAGATGTTTTCTGAGTCCCAGGGCTAGAACATCTCTGACTAAGGTAGTTTAGGAGTCAGGGGCTCAGAGGAAGTCAGGCTCAGGGAAAGCACCCTGCCTGCACAGCTCTGGAGGTGCTGCTTGTGCCGTGGTGAGTTTTGGCTTTTGACCATCTGCGTGCTGCACTTCCCTGTGCTAATGAAGACAGGACATCATTGGGGCCAATACTGCTCCTGCATTGTTATACACATGTGCAAGATTCATCTGGTGCTGCTGTGGTTTTAATTCACTTACTGTGCATTGGAATGTCTGAGGATGACTATACTGGAGGATATACCGGCATTGTGCTTGCCAGAGGGAGAAACAGAGCACTTCACTTGAAGAGATAGAGATAGGAAACAGCAGAGAGTTCAAGGTTTTGCACTTCTCACTGAACTTCCTCCTCTGGACAGTGTTACAGCTCCACAAACACACCTCCTCAGGCTTCCCCATCCAAGAAGTGTCCTCTATGCAACTTGCTTGCATCAGAATTAGCAGTTTAAAATATTCAGATATGCCTCCCACTTTTTTTTTTCTCTTTTCTGCTGATCCTAGAAATACAGATAACGTCCCTCTGCAGGCAGGCTTATCAGGAAGGAGTGTTTGGGTGAGCTGTGAAAAGCAGCACATTCACTAGTTGTTAGAAAAATCCCCTAATGCTTGCATAGCATTGTTCCGAGGTGTGTAAAGACACACACATATGTTATGGCTCATTACGGGAAACACACCAAAAAGAGCAGTTACACACAGACACTGCATTTAAAGCCATTTGCTGCAGGATTTTCAAGGAAAAATTGAAAGGGAAATTTACTCACAGAGAGCAGGCTTTGCTTTGAAAACAGACTTGCTGAGCTCAGCCTAAGCAATTTGGGATCAAGGTCTCAATTCTCTGCAGGAGGGACCTCAGGCTCTTGTCCTGTAAGAGATGCAGGGATTACAGAATGGCAGCACAGCAGAGAAAAGCGATACCCTGACATGACCTGCTGCCATTTCAGCCAGGGGCTCTGCCCAGCCCATCCCTGCCCTGCCATGGGCATCTGATCAAGTGTTTTGAGGCCCATTCCCAGATCAGTCCCTGCCCAAGGTTCTGCCGGGAGAAATGCTCAGGCTTCTCCCCAGCTCAGGCTGTCAAAGCCACTTGACCCTGGCAGCAAAGGTCACCTGCCTCCTCTACCATGCCTCCAAGACCTGGAAAGGGGAGGTGACATCAGGAAAAATGGTGCCACAGGCAAAAGAGCAGGAAAACAGCTGTGACCTGAGGACAAGATTGTCAATTCCATTTTTTCCCTGCTCCATGTCCTGCCCAAGTTATGAAATGAAGGGTGCGTAGGGACATCAAAGAAATCTGAATTATGTCACCACTACATCCCAAAGATACTAAAAGCAATCTGGAAGAAACTTCCTGGGAGGTTAAATCAGCAAGCTATTACTAAAATTATAATGGGAGAAAACTTTCCTCAGGAACCAGAAAACACAGGGTCCTCAGATGGATTGAAACAATCAAAACCACACTTTTGCCTTTTTTTCTTCAACTCAAGAATGAACCAGTCCAAATGAAAAAAGTTTTTTTAAAAATTAAACCTTCGCATTACTCAATGTGCTGTACTAGTGCAACGTGGGGAAAAAAAAGATTGTAACCAACTAGATACTTTAATGAGAAATGGGGCTGTCTCTCTTCACCCCTTTCCCCAACAGATGAGATCAGTGAGGTCAGATCTAGATTTATCCCCTCAACTGTACACTGGCATTTGAACTCAGCACTGCAGCAGTGGTTTTCATGTCTCCTCCTCACTTGTTCTATCTGAAACAAATTCCTGGAAGCTGAAGGTTGGTCCAGGTTGCAGCTATATGAAGATGTGGCCTCATTGCTTCAAACAAAAATCATAACAAAGATTAATTTATCCCTTCTTTGACAAATCTTAAAACGATAAGTGGTGAATCTGGTGTTGTTTGTGTCCATGTTTTGTCCTGAGACTTAAAAACGTAGTCTGAAGGTCATCAGGCTGGATAGTGTCCTCCCCAGAAAGCACATTCAGGGCCGTTTGCTCAGCCAGCGAGTCAAGGTTGTCTCAATTTTCTCAGACTTGCTAAACAAATGGGTGTTTTTCCCACTGAGGCTGTTCTGCCTTCTGTTCTGAAAGAATGGGACATGTGGGTAGGAGAAGCAAGAGGCTGCTGGAGTCAGACTGGGAGCTTCATGTACTGCAGATATACACAAATATGCAAGAAGCAACATTCTCATACTTCAAAATTTCTACCTAGAGGGTGCATACTCTTAAAGGAAAAGAAAATATTTTTAATTTCCAACAGTGCCCTCTGTGATCACAACCTATATTGAAGGGTCTGTGGTATTTCTGTAATGCAAGATGGCTGCATATTTGTAAATCAATGGGCAAAAGACTCTACATTTGCAATGATATGAGAGAATACAGGAGCTGTGATGGAATCATTCTGACCAGTATCTCTTCTGTCACTCATCTTCTAGCAATAATAGATGATGGGTCTAATTCAACAACATTCACATCTAGGTTTTATCTATATAGGAGTCTCAAAAAGTAATCTTCCATTGCCCTGCAATGAAACTGGATGTATTTTTTGATGAACTATGCTCTAAAAATGTGTCTGTACTTGTTATCACCATGCCTTGCTTATGAAAGCCTAATGCCAAAAAAATGAACTTGCTTACTACATTATCAGGACATGCTGGGATTTTTTTCTGCTTTCACCATCTGCTTGCTTTCATATGCTTTCCATTACTGAGACAGCATATTACACTGCTAGCAGAATTAGGAAGAATAATTTAGCTCCCAAAACAAACATGATAGTAAATTGAATGGGTAACATTCTGCTCTCTCTTCAGTCTGTGCAATCCACTGAAGTCTGTTCTGTAACACCTAACTGGGTCAAATTATTTTCTTAATTGTAAAGGTGCAGCTCCAGTTGACTTCCATGATGAAATCTGGGTGTAGATGGAGAAAGCTGCTTGCATTATGCCTAACATCTAATTTAATGGGGAAAAGAGTTTTCTTTTCTGTGGTATGCTACACTTTTGAGCTACTTACTGAAGTAGCTGCAATCTATTGAAGGCTTTTCTAACATATACCATTGCATGGAAATTGCAAGGAAAGGTCTCACTAGGCTGCTGTGCCTGCTGGGTGAGAGCAGCCAGCAACACGAGAGCAGCAGCAAGCAAGAGGCCCTTTAAAAAACCATTTGTAAAGGGCTGGCTGAGGAGAGGCTGTGCTCTGCACATAGGCTGGTGGGAAGAGAGGCACAGCAGTCCTCACCTATTGGGGATGGCAGCTACTTCACCCTCTTGTGCAGAAGGCCTGAGCCCAACAGGCTCTATTGACTGGCCTGCCTTGAGAACTGTCTGGTACAGACTCTGACCTTGGGGTGGCTTGTGAAGGAGGACAGGGCTAGACTGAAAGCCTGTTTGCATTGTGTGAGCACAGAACCTTTGTGCTGGTCCAGCTAGGAGGTGACTCTGTGGAGCAGCCTGAGGAAAGGGAGAGCCACCACACCTGGTGTTACATGAGAGAGGTAGGCTCTTCAACAGCATTGCCACACCTCTCCATAGTGAATGTTAGGGGAGCAGCAGCTGTGCTGCTTGGGGAGTGCAACCCAGCTGCAAAGGCAGCACAGGCAGCTGGTACAGCAGAGGATCAGCATCACCCACTCACACTCAGCCCTCTTCAAGGAGTACTGCCCTTTAAGGTCATACTTTCAGGGAGGCAAGAGCTGGTGCCAGAAAAGAGACTTGTTGAGGCTACCACTCCACCAATGGTGTTGCTGCTCATATCATGAATTTATGTGAGTGCTTTTGAGAGACAATCTCACAAATCACGTATTTTTCAGGGATCGCAAGCAAGAGTAGTGCAGGCTTTGTATTAACAAAACAGAAAACTAAAGAATACATTTATATGCTATAAGTAGGAAAATATTAGCAACCTGTAATGCCTTGGCTATTCCTGTTTTTCTTACACTCAAAAATATGATTCTGCTGTATATTCTGTCATTCTGCTGGGGAGTCATGCAGTCAGCTTCCATGAATGCTCTTCAGTGACAAGAGGCTGCTACACTCCTTAGTCTCAATCACTTCCACTAGTATCTCCATATTAGTCTGAATAAAAAGAAAGTAGCAAATTGAAGAGGTTCACTCCGTTGCATAGGAAGAGCAATGCAGGAGAAGGACTTCAAGGTGAAGTTGAACATCTCCTTATTGCATTATTGGAGAGAACAGAGAAGCACCACTTGTCATAGGCTTACGCACTCTCCATTCTGCCACGTTTCCTTGTTTTCAGGTTTCACCATAGAGAACCAGGTTTATCTCTGAAATTAACTGACCATATGACTGCTGTTTCTTTTCAACCATATAGCATAATTTTCAATGTTCTGAATTAAATCATAGAATCACAGAATCCTTAAGGTTGGAAAAGGCCTCTAAGATTTTTCAAGTACAATCATTAACCGAACACTACTGTGTTCACCACAAAAGCCCCAAGTGCCACATTTACACGTTTTTTGGAATACTTCTAGGAATGGTGACTCCACACTTTCTGTTCCAATGTTTGACCACCCTTTCTGTGTAGAAATGTTTCCTAATGTCCAATCTAAACCTCCCCTGGCACAATCTGAGGCCATTTTCTTTTTTCCTATCACGTGTTACATGGGAAAAGTGACCAACGCCCACCTGGCTACAACCTCCTTCCAGGCAGTTGTAGAGAATGGTAAGGCCTCCCCTGAGTCTCCTTTTCTCCAGGCTAAACAATCCCAGTTCCTGCAGCCCTCCTCATGTGCTCCAGAACCTTCACTAGCTCTGCTGCCCTTCTCTGGACACACTCCAGCAACTCAATGTCTTGTGCTTTTGCCCCTTTGAGAGTAGGTGTACTCCCACTGTTGCCAGCAGGCTTGGTGCCATGTAAACTGACCCACTATCAAAACCCCAAAATTCTGCTTAACAAATTAACCCACAGTAGATAAACATTCATTAATATTCATAGTAAGCAAACTTCCTCCCAGATTTGCTTGTGGTGAATAGATCTTGGCTCTAGTACTTGAAAATCAACACTGAAAGATCAGAGCTGAAGCTGTTGTAAATTATTGTTTGTGGTGGCAATGTCAGTCTAGAAGTCTATCAATGTGAATTATTATAAATAAGGAACTTACACAAAAAGTGGTGCTGCAATAAAGAACAGGCATGCATAACTGAAAAGCACAATTGACATCAAGTTCTTGATTCAATAAAACTTTTTCATGACACACAAGCTTTGTTTTCACAATATGGTCCTGCAGTGTTTTAGGGTGCTAGAAATTAGAGTGCTAGAAATGTTACTTTCTTGAGCCATTCAACCCAGTCTCTCCCCAACTGGAGGGGCTACAGCCAAAGAGAACCTAATAGGAAATTTAGGATATTGACATGTACTGCTATTGCTTTAGCAGGTTTATTTTGACTTCACAACACAAGAAAAACAATTTATCTAGAATATATATGGCTAACAGCTCCAGGAAACTTGGTTATCTAATGTAGCACCTCACTTGCAGACACTGTAATGGATTCTTCTCTATGACATGGTAAATCATAAAGATTACATAAATAAGTAGATCTGAAAATGAGAAACACTGTTGAGGATCTACCTGACAACAGGCACCCATCACAAATTAAATAACTGTCTCAACTGCCAACATGGTATAAATATTTTCTTCTTGGGTTGCTTGATTGTGGTTACTTGCAAATGAATTTGTTTATTAGAAAAGATAATAACCAGGAAATATTTGAGCTCAGCAAGTTGTATATACTTCCCTGTTGACTTCAAAATGTGTCTAAACACATACAAATCAAAACAAATAAGTGGCATCAATGCCTTCGTTAGTTAATCCACTTCAGTTCATCTTATGAACTGAAGATTAGTTCTTCACATGTTTGTCACAATTAGGTTAGGTTTATGAGTGACTCATAGTAGATGGATAGTGGAGTACATAATAAAGGACAAGGAAAAAGCAAGGAGGCTGGTGTCTCTGGCATGCCTCAGGCAGGGATGATATGTGGAAAAGGTGCTAAGAGCACTCCTTTCCTCCAAAGAGGTGGTGATCATTAGCATAGTACTTGTACAGCTCAGATATTCCCAATAAAGACCCAGAAATACCTGTTCCTCACACAAGGCAAACAGGTTTCCAAGAGAGGACTTTACTGATTTTTTTTTTTTTTCATCTGTAAAGCAAGCTTTAAAGAGAGGCGGGGGTGGAGGGAATGATTAATGTTGTTTTTGTTGAGATCTCCCAGTAAACTTCAGTGCAAGAAGAAAAAGAAAGGGTGTAACTGAAACACTGCATGATTCACAGATGAAAGTACGTGCCTCTATTCTCTGTCAGCCTAAGGCAGAAGATAAGGCTAAGAAAAGTTAGTGAAAGGGCTACTTAGCCTTTACTAGTGCAGATTAAAGGACGTGAAAAGCCTAAGGAAAACGCTATCCTAAAACCGACTTGATTTAATCACTTAAATTTCACAAGTTCTTGGAAGGTACATGCTGTTCAGGAAACAAGAAAATAAAGATTATCATGGCAGATTAACATGATGTGGTAGTTCATAAAGGAAAGAGAATAGGCAGCATGGATGAGAGGCAATCTGCTGGGACTAAAGTAAATCTGAGGAATGACAGTAAAGATTGGTTCTACTGAATCTCTGACAGCCCCCAGAGACAGCATCAGGAAAGGCTCTAATACCCAATAATGCACTCACAGAAATGTCACATTCCATGCCGCAACTGCAGAACAAATACCACCATCATTATTATGGCCTAAATACTTGTGGATCCGGAGACCCAGATTTCTTCAAAGAGACACTGAGTCAGGATGCAGTGGTGAGCAGGGGAATGCATCACACAAGAGCTAATCATAGACAAAATTTTGCAGTGAGTGGGCATGGACTGACTCAGTTAAAATTAAATCAAATAATGAACAAAAATAAACCTGTTACTATTTCTTGAACTAACTACCAGGAGACAACTAGTGAAAATAAGGTGATCAAATAACTCAGGGATTTGACTTTGGAGAGGGTTTGAAATTTAGTAAGCTGGGAAAAAAGCAACTTCTAATGAAACGCTTCAGATCTAACAGGATGAATAATAACTTCAAAATGACTGTCTCTCATAGGGAGATCAGACATCCTAGATTACCACAGCCATCCTGAAATACAGAGCTCATCCTATATATCACCTGCCAAAAAATCCCTGAGACACTATGGAGCTCTGGACTTTCCCCACTCCAGGCAGCAAGAAAGACAATACCACTGCAACAGAAAGACTGGAAGAGCTTCAGCCTCTTGCCAGATCCACATCCCAATGCAAGGGACATGTCTCTTGCCACAAGACCTCATGTCCCTTTTAAAACAAAGCAAAGTTAATCACCTGAAGTCTAAGTAATCAAAGCACTTAGACGAAATGGAAAAAGAGATCAGCAAAGAAAACTGACTTAAAGGTCAGCATTTAGAAATACAGTCACAAGGAAAATTAAAATAACAAATAGATCCTCAGCTATACAAATAAAAAGAAAACAATGAAAAATCAGAACTGCTCTGAAATAGGAATGATGTGAAGATTAAAGGTAATTAAAGGATGGTTCCAAACCTAAAGATGTGTTCAGTGCAGAGGGAAGGAACAAGAGGAGGTGATGTACCTCCCCAGTTCTGAGTAACCATGACACCAAATGACACTGTCAAGGGGCACGGTCTCCCTGGATAACAGCACTGGTAGCACCTCTAGAAAGGAAATGAAAAGTAATCCAGACAATTTTATGTAATTTTTTTCTGAGATCAGTACTGTGCAATTTTTTAGGACAATTTCTAAATAAAACAAAAGTTGAGGAAATGAAAGTAAATGAGATAAAATATAACCAGAGCTTCCTGAATAACATATTATTCTGAAGGAGGAGGGACTGTGCTGAAAGAGGTTTCTGCTGAGGCAAGTGCTGAGTATAATGCTCATGGACTGTTCTTGTACAATAACTTCATCAGAGGAATTTACAAAAAAGAAAGTTATATCAATAAGATTTTTAAAATATATATTTATATCAATAAGTGTTTTGTTGTCACAAATATAGGAAGTAGGCTGGCACAGCCAAGGATTGGAATGTCATGCAGGAAGACCTAGATTACTTTGAAAAACAGAAAGAGGCTGAATTTATCTGGAAAAGTAAAGGCTGGTAACAAAACTGTTGCAGTTAGATGGAGAGCTGAAAATTAATTAAAGAAGATAAAATCACAGGGTACTCAGCTGCAGGGTGAGTACTTCTAAAAGATGATCATACACACTCTTAGACTGTGGTAAATGAATTCAGAAATTATTTTTCTCATCCTTGAAGAAACATCCATGCCATCACAGCCACTGAGAAGGGCCCCCTGTGGAGCTCTGTACCATTCAGGTAGCGGGTGGAATTCAAACCTGAACAGATGGCAAAGGATTTCTGCCAGGCCGAAGGAATTCTGCCTGTCCTGTCCTGCATGGGAGTCCAGCGGAGAAGGAACTGCTTTGCTTAGAGAAAGGCAAGGCTGGGAGGAATGCACGCGGCAAGGAAGTGAAAGATGAAAGCGCTAAAAGAACTCATTATATTAAAGTAAATCAGTCCTGCATGGGTCAAAGCTGGAAGTAATGGCGCCCAGACCCAGCAGGGCTGCATGACTAGGAGGCAGGAAAAGCCCTTCAGAATAGGGCTCACTGCCACCGGTCTCGCTGAGCCCAACAGACTTCACATCCCTTGGGGAGGGTGCACAGGACAATTGCAGGCAGCAGCCCCCAGAGAGGGTGTCTATGCAGGCTGGGAGGTGGCACCTGGCACAGAGGCTGCGTGTGGTGCCTGAGCCAGAGCTGCAAGTCCTGCAGAGCCCACCATGGACTCCTGCAAAGAGACAGAAATGCTTCTGCAATGCCTACCCCACTGCGGACCCTGGTCAGACTGGATACCAGCCAAAATCTCTTCTTTCCCTTTCTGCCACCCCAGATAATGAAGTTCAGTGCATTTGTAATTTATTTTGCTCGGTGTGCATACTTATAGGCGTACACTGCCCTGCCACTTGAATAATGTACTGGCAGCTGAATAAGGGACTTCATTTCTGTTGACTGAGGGTTACATCCTCAAGTACCCCAAACCAGCAAAGCTACATTAGCTCAGCCTAGCTAGAAATCTAGCAAAAAATATCTAACAGAGGAAAGAAAATACATGAAAAATACACAGATATTAACCAGAGCTTTGTGTGGGAGCTAGGAGGTGGCCTGAAGACTCTGGTTCACTGAAGGGTCCTGGCATGGGAAGGGGTAGCACTTGCCAAAGGAAATGCTTTTTGCAGCATTAGCTTCCTTCCTGCTTCATGGTGTTTCAAGGCTCAAATCCCTGAATTTTCACAAGTGCCCTGAGAAATGTCTGTGTGAAGCATGCATGAGTCCCTCTAGTACTGCCAAATACATCCAAATAAATGAGAGTTGAAGCCAGCTATGTGGGTGAAACAATCCTGTCTTCTGTTTCTGTACTCTGTCCGCAGGACCTGAAACACTTACATTTTAAGGAGAGTCTATAAATCTAGCTAGTACACACACACACACACTTTCATTTAACTCTTATGAGTAGCTATATAAAACTCCAGGAAAATAATTTAATAGATTTCTACCTCCTCTTTAGCTAGGTTGTAACAACTGGCACGTGGATTTATATTTTGGACCTAACACAGTAATTGTAACTTTATTAATGTATTATCCTTTTCCTCCTATGAACCTAAGAGTGTCACCCTAAAACCAACTATATAGGTATAGCGATGGATGCTTTTTCAAACAGGCACATCATATTTGATCTTTAAGAAAGGCTCAGTGTAGGATGGATAGTGTAACTCTAATAAAGTGATTATAAAATATCTTTTCTTTTAAGGGCTGCAATTGATGAAGTTTTGCCACTGTATCCTTAACTCAAGACACCTGGAAGCCTGGAAGTCTAGAGAAAAGACAAAATAGCCTGACTTGCAGGAGGGGAAGAGAAGAGAGGGACACCTCTTCACCTGCCTGCCTGGGGTGAGGTACTCTCAGTAGTGGAGGGGAAAGCTGAGAAAGCCCCAGGATACACTATACCCATCCTTGGGCAGTGTGGGCTGCTGCAGGGCCAAATCTGCACCAAGAAAGGATGAAACAATTTAAGAAGGTCTTCAATGATAACACAGAATTGTGTTTTTCTCCTATGGCTCTTTTCTTTAGTAAGAGTAGGCTGTTGCCAGCCTGCATTTTGGCCCTTGCTTTATCTAGATAAGATAAACATATGCCCTTCTTATCCACTCTTACTCAGAGGCTAACAGTGACTACTATGGCAGCAATAATCTCCTTCCTCACTGGAATGGGAGGTGTGTTTGGGCTGCCTCAGCCTACTCTCTCCATCTGGCAGCCTCTGCTGAGTTAGGAGCTTCTGGGAGTCTGAAGGAATACTTCTCAAGTTACAAGGCCCTGGCTGCAGACTATCATCTGCGTGGACATTTGTGACATATTAAGATTAACCTAGCTGACTTAAGAATAGAAATTCCTTTGTGTCAGAGCACTATAGAAATGAGAGCATGGTTTAAAAGAATAACCCATGCTGATTACCAAGGATATGAATGGCAAAAATTGAGCTGTAAATGCTGGGGAGTGCATTCCATTAAGACCAGTTGTCTACTCTGCAGTAAAGCCCATCAGAGATGGTTCATCAGCACAAGTCTTGCACTTTGGTAACAGCAAGATGAGAGCAAAGATGTACCTCAGCTGTTTTGCCACTGTCCTCCTTTTGTCTCAACAGGAAATATGATTATAATCTTAGAACAGGAACAAATACTAAGGGGAGTAACCCTGCTTTTCATCCTTGGAGCAAGGACTGAGCAAGATTTGATCTATTACACTACAGTAATTTCTCAATTCCTGTAGAGTATGAAAGGATTAGCCAAAGAGGAGTTTGTCACTGCCAGAAAAGAAAAAGCTGAGATGTGGTAAGTGGTCAAGGCTCAGCATTTCTTGTCCCTGCCTCCCTGAGCACAGACAGCACAAAGTTCTTGAGTGAGTGTGAACACATGTGAGAAATGTGTGTGTGTGCATACATGAACAATTTGCAAGAATGAACTTGAAGGACTGGAAATAGATTTGTATAAAATAAATCACCTTTCCATTTCACAAGGTCCTGCACCAAATTTTGTTATGTTCATTTCCCGCAACACATAGTGACAAATGTAGGGAGAAGCCTCTGTTCCTCAGCCTCTTTGTCAAGACTGGGGAAGTGGAAGAAGTAGCTGAAACATGAAGATCAGTCACCTAAAGTTAAGACCCCACCTTTTACTGTTTCCAAAGTAGATAATTTTCTGCCTTTTTCACTTCTGATGAAACACAATCCCCTCTCTCTTACAGTGATGTTTTTCCTTTTACATTTTCCAGTCAAAATGTGCTTCCATTTCACATGGAAATCAACATCGGTCAAGTTGCAGCCACTTGCCTGTGCAACACTCCTAGGCCACATTCAGTATTTTGGTAAAAATTATGTATTTCTGTGTACTTGTGTCCTTCCAGTTGGCTTGTTTTGTCTTTCTCCACAAGAATAGTTGTATTTCACTTTCAGTTGGGATTACATGACTTAGTTTTGGAAGGCGCAAAACTTAAGATGTTAATAACATAATAATTCTCATACTGACCTTTGTCTCTTTCTCATATGACCTTTGGTATGTCTGCTAAATATTCTGAACTTCTTTTTTTCTACAGTTTATCATGACTCACCCATTACAATTAGTTTGTTTCACTTGGTCAAGTCTTGGGTATGTTAATTTTGGAATGAATTTTCTAGTACAGCTGTGATATCACTAGTGCTGCTGCATTTTAGCAATCCTAAATTAGGAAGTTACAAGGGAAGAACTTTCTTAACAGAGGTAAGTTTCCTTTACCACTACTCTTGGTACAATGAAAAAGGGAAGAAATGAAAATGAGATGGTAAATATATCATTTAGTTGTTTTCTGGGCCACTGGGAAATGCTGTCCCTCCTTGAGACCTGGGTCTGTGCCTACCCTGGGCCCCCAGTAAACACTGACACACCCAAAAAGCAGAATTCTCTCACTGAGTAACATTAAAAACATATGAAGTAATTCTTGCTTGTTGGTTCAGCACTGGTGAGGTCACATTCCCAGTATGTCCCATGGAGGACCTGGAACAACCAAGGACATACCATATGGAAGGATCAAAATAGATCAGCTCTCCAGAAACCACAATCTACAAGTATAGGCTGAATGAACCAGGGATGTTTAAATCAAAGAAAAGTCCCAGCTGGGACACAACAGCATCCTTTAAGTACAACCAAGCTGTCACACAGAGAAAGTAAATCATTTCCATGTCCATGATGGACTGGACAGGAAGTAATTGTGGAAAAGTAACAGATGAGAATGTAATTGCAACAGTGACAATTTGAAAGATTTAGGTTAGATATTAGGAAAACATAAAGAGGATATAGACTCACTAGAAGAGATTCACTGAGATGGCAGTGGAATTGCCATTAAAGTAGGTCTTTAACAACAGGCCAAAAGCAAACATCCTTCAGGGTGCATAGTCTGACTTTCAGTCAAGCAGAAAACTGCTGCCTTGCAGCCACATCTATCTGTTTCGTATCTACCACAGCAGTTTTCATACAGGTCCCCACAATCCCAGTGGTCTCTTTTAGTAACTTCAGAGAAAAGAGTTTTTCACATGTAACTCGCCCTCTAAAGGTGGGCAACATGGGCTTTATTAACTGATGGATGTCAAACCCACTGGTACATGGCACAGAGAGATGTGATGGGCAGCCACCAGCTGGCTCCTACCAGCATGGATTCTGCCACACGTGCCCTCCCTGGGCCATATTATTTACATGCATTATTGCACTCTACTTCAATTTATGCAAGTGGGGAGAACTACATAGCAAGTAAGCAAGTTCAAAGGGAGCACTGCCACGAGCTTGAACAGCGTAAGATGTCAAAGAAAGTGAAGTCTTTAATACCCTGGAAGGCTCCTAAATATTATTTCACTTCAGCTGTGCACAGATGGCCTTATCTATGCTAAGGAGGAACAAGTGTTTTTTTATCCAAGCAGCAAGATGCTTCAAGACAGTTGCTTCACCCCTGGTATCATGGCTTTGGAAAAAGCAGCAAGAGAAGCAGGACAATATATATATATATATATATGTATATAGACACATACATATATCTATATAGCTACAGACAGTTTGTGCAGGGTTACAATGCTGCTCATGCTGCTGTGCATATCTACTATGGATCTACTTCTTCATTTCCCTGAGGTGTGAAGATGAACATTCAGGGCGATAGCATGGCTTCAGCAGAGCAAGAGCTGGCACTGGCTTGCTGGGATTTTGACTGAGTACACCCCTGGATGTTCTATGACCCAGTTGCCCCTGCTGCATCCCACAGCCTGCTTGGTTAAAGGCATTAGCTGTGAATGGCTATATTATGTTGTGGTAGATAGAAGTAGTCCAGCTTCATTTTGATTCACGACATTTTAATCAGTGTTGACAGTCTCACTGTCACTTGTTGGGGGTGGGAAGGGAAATGCTTTTTTAGTAAGATCATCTTAATTCCTGCCCTGGATGATGCCAGCGATAGCCACAGCTTGAGGCATGATGACAACTGTGAAGCCCTTTGTTGGTCCATGATTTGTAACAATATGTATGTAGCTCCCTCAGGCTTTATGAGGATTAATTAGCTAATGTTAGTGAAGCTTTGAAGATAAAATATACTCTGTAAGTGTTAAAGAGCTGTTGTCCTGATGAGTCATCAGGAAATCAAGGATATCCTGCTCTGCAAGGCACTGTCATTCAGGTGATCCCACACCAGCTATTTTTTCCCCATTTGTTCTAAACTTGAAACTTGTTTGAGGAATTATTTCAGTGGAAGATGCAAGAGTCTTCTCTCTCATCCCAGGCTCCCCTCACTTACAAAGGCCACATCCCCACTTCCCCGAGCCTTTTCATGAGCCATGCTCCTAAAAGATTTAAGCTTTCTAACACAATTTACTGCAGGAGAAATCACACTGCTGGGTTGTCAAGAAAAGCAGATGCAGGACATCTAGCCCTGCCTTCCTTCTCCACAGCAACAACATGTTGTATTAGTCCAAACAGATACCTCCGTGACGCAGCTTCTGGGGGATGAGGTTGGTTTGTGGTTTATTGCTCAGGTCCAGCCTATGCCACACAACAGTAATTTCCTTTCAGTTGTCATTAATATCTTTTCTCCAACAGCAACAGAAAACAACAGATTTTCAGGTTTGGTGAACAATTCACCTATAAAAACATATAAAACTTCAGAGAATGATAAGGGTACCTATCTGCAGTATCCCTTCCTAGACAGACATAATCACAAACATGTAAGCTGCAGCTCAGATTCCAGTTGTCCACCACACTGGGGCTGGATACAATTCACTGCCTTTGGAATACAACCTGGCTCACTTCTGAGCTGAAATTCTCCTCTTAAAATTTAAACTAATCCTTATTCACCCTTGTATGCTTAATATTGGTTGTAACTCTAGAACAATTGTCAGCTCCAAAGCTTATTAGAAACTGGGAACTACATTTGATGAAAAAAAATGAGGGGAAAAATCAAATCAAATCAAAACAAACCCCAATACTTTTCTAAGCTTTCTGGGAGAAGCAAGCAAATTCCTTGACTGACAGTGCAATGGAGGGTTTTCAAGTATTCCCCTAATTCTTAACATTCAGGGAGTCAGATTCTACAAAGCTAAACAGGATCTGGAAGCAGGCATCATGTGGTGTATTTGTTGGTATCTCTTGGTAGTAAATTTCTATCAATACCATTGTTAGTCAGAAAACTCCAGTCCCACCTTGACTTTAGCACTTAATGCCCTTTAACCGTCCTTGGTTAATCTGAACCACAATTGATTATTAGATTTTAAAATGACAGAAAATGAAATATATGGATCTTTATTTTTTCCTAAAATACCCTCTGCTCTAGTTGGATGAACCAGTATTTTCTAAAGGAGAAGCTGGTTCATTAGGGTATACCAATCCTTCCAGTTGGATGTGGTGGGAGACTATGGTTGGAGCT
This sequence comes from Irena cyanogastra, assembly GCA_013397155.1. Classification (NCBI taxonomy): domain Eukaryota; kingdom Metazoa; phylum Chordata; class Aves; order Passeriformes; family Irenidae; genus Irena; species Irena cyanogastra. The sequence continues at coordinate 27,040 of VWZV01003825.1, read as the reverse complement.
TAGAAAAGCTCTGGAAAGAAGGATGTGATTTTATCAAATCCAGGGTAATTATTCTTTCTTAGCCTCCCTGGGTGTAAGATTTAAGAGGTGAATTAGGCAAATGCATTTAATCCTTCAAACAGAAGTCCACAGAAAGCTAGACAAAGATATGAGACTATGTTACCAATATTATAATTCACAAAACATGTAACTTGGACAAAAAACAAAAGCTGAAGTTGTGGAAGTTTCCTGGTTTGTGTCTTTACCACACCAAATCAGCTGTTTCATGAAAAGTCACCAGTGCCAGTCTCAGTGTAACAGACACCCAAAGGCAGAGGTGGCAGCATCACCTCCAGGGGCTGCTGGAAAGAGTGGTGCCTACACCACATGCATACAGTCATGGCAGAGGACTTCTGAGGCTTGTAGAGCACAGAGCTGCTTAATAATTAGATGAAACTGCTTTCTGATTTTCAGCCTTTTTTTTTTTCTTGCTTAGCCTAGAAAAGGAATAGCTCTGCTTTTTAAAGGGATCTCTTCAGAGCAGTTGCTGAATTGGGACTTCAGGCAAAAAATTCTCCAGTCTTCTCTGGAGAGGAGGCTAATACATAAGCATAAGGTTTCATAATTTTATCTAGATAAAAGACTTTTGACCTTCTGGTTCCGGACTAACAAGCCATGTTGCAGTGATGCAAATTGAAAACTAGAGGCTCCAGCATTTTTTATAAAATTTGCAAAAATTAAAAGCTTCTTGCCATTAATAATCATCTGTACAAACAAATTCACACAAAAGAAGGGAATAGCAGTAGCTACAGAAAGAGAATTAGACAGATGCCCACTTGCTCTGGCTAATTGTTTATTTCACAAAGGGACTACCATGTGTTCTTTCAGCCAAAATGACCCAGATAAGGCAAATCTGCATTTTGTAACTCTAACTGACTGAGACACAAAGCTAAAAATCCCAGCAGGGTTGTTTCAGCTACAGCAGCATTCCTCTTGCAGTTTCTGGTTTTTCATTCCTATGCCATTCAAATCTTTTCAGCTCCAAAATGCTCCCTATTTTTAGTACACAATCTGAATTAAAAATTAAACAAAATGGGAAAGAGCATACTGGAAATCACTGTCCCAAAGCACTGTATGATAATTGCAGATACACTACATGCCTTGGCCCTTTCTCTTTCCACCAAGTTGAATGCAAGTTTAATAGATCTTCCCTCCTTGATCCTGTACTTGCCTGTTGTCCTTGTTTTGCTCAGTATATTTGGTTCTTTCCTTTGCTTTCATCTTCTCTTAGGAAATAATAGGAAACTTTCTCATAACGCACTTGCTCTTGGGCTAATTCCTAATGTGCTTGCACCAATTGAAGCTCCTATTGACTAAAATGCTGAGGAGCAGCCAGAGGCAGGAGAGGACAGGGAAGGATTGAAGAGGGAACATAACTTTATATAGATGAAAAATTTAAGTGGCACAAATAAAAGGTGAATCTGAAGCATAAAGCTTTTACCCATCCAAATCTGCTCAGAACTTAATAGAAAGAGGGCATGAGGATAAAATCACTGTCTGTTATTTATAAAGCACAGTAGCATTGTCTGGTGGCGCACAAGTGAATAAAAGGAGAAGAGTTTAAATTATGGAAATGCAGAGTAACTTCCTGGAGCAAGCAGTTATTCCACCAGTATAAATGCCTTCAAAATTGGGGTCATATTCTAAGAGATTACTAGCATTAGAGTCTGCTCCAGAGATGTCTGAAATCAGCAGAAATCTTTCAGGCTATTTTATCTGGCTTCTGATTAGTCTCTTAGCTTAGACTAAAAACATGACAAGGGATAACAGAGTTGATAAACAAGGAACAGAGAAGGAAAGGTTTGCCAGAATATTACAGATAACTCTCATTAATTCACAAGAATTATGATGTCAAGTCCAAAATAGCCGCCAAATGTTTTAGATAATATGTTCTTTCTAATCCTACTTTATTTTTAAAGTGGAATCTTTACATAAGTGTCACCTGAAAGGTCTTCACTGCTTAAATTTGCTACATTAGTCTTAAAATTACTGTATTATTAGAATCCAAGGTCATCAAGGTTAATCAGCAAACATCTCTGCCTAGAAACACCATAGTTTACATCTATTCTGGCTATAAAAATCATCCAAGTTCAGGCTCAGGGTCACTGGATCACAGGGCCCAAGCCCATGGCAGCCACACACTCTGGCAGCTGGTGCATTCAGCATTCTGACAGGCTGGCACCCATCTCCCATACCTCTTGTCTCTGCATGCAGGAACCTTTGAAGCCATGCAGCCAGCATGTGTAATGCCCCAAATCTCCAGCATAGCCTCTGATAAGCATCCTGTTCATACTGGGCTCTCAATACGCAGATGGCCCTTTCTGTACAAACAGGTACCCTGTTACACAAAGGTGCCCAACTGAGAGCTCAGCTCACAGCAATTCTCCTGAACAAGGTTCAGCATACAAGCCATTCCTGTATGTCTCCTCTAGACAGGAGCCCTAGACAACACACCTATCCTCAACTTGGCAATACCCAGCATGGAGAGAAGAACCCCATCACAACTGCAAAAGATGCTTTTGAAAGTCTGGGAGACACCATTCCACCCAGAGCAGGCAATTGCCAGACACAAAGTGTTTACACCGATCACAGGTTTGCAAACTCCTTTAGCAGCAGCATGCACCTATCATAGGCCTGTTATATTCTGCCCACAGGAATCCAGTGCTATGTTGTCATGGTTTAGGAATGGTATTCTCTCATTTAGTGTTCCCATCAAAACTCCAATCCATGCACCACTCCATTCACTCCCTCCTTCCCCTCTCCCTCCCCTATTGGGGCTAGAGAGGAGAATTGGAATCACAAAAGGCAAAGATCACCGGTTGAGATAAGAACAATCTACTTAAAACAGCAATGAAATAAGAAAACAAACAGCGGCAGCATTAATAATAAAAGCATACAAGGTACTCACAGTTACCTTAACTGGAGCTCAATCCTGGGTGCCCTGCTAAAGAGGCAGCACATTAGCAAGAACACTCAACACCTCACAAACAGGGCAGGTGTTTCTAGTTGCCTCTGAAGGCACATTTGGAAGGTGTGGATAGTTGGATGAAGCCAACCTGGTGCTTCTGGGTATCACAAGGCAGCTGCTTCAGTCTGTTAAACCCTAAAAGAATGGGCACAGCTTCTGCAGGGCATCCAGGTCATGCTTCACATGCTCAGCATCACTGCCATCAGTGCTAGGTGTGTTTTGGGATATTGCTTTCCTGCACCTTTCCCTACAGTGGACATCTACAAGTCAGATTAGAAACAGGAGCTCATGGCAAGCCTTCCTTGGCAAGGAGAGAGACCTCTCCTGGGTTCTGGGGGAGCTTCTATGGGGCTCCCAGGCCATGTGGCATGTCCTGCAACTCAGTCCCTACATGGCTTTGCTTCGCTTCCTCCCCACCTCGAGCAGGGACCCATGGTGCTGCTGGCCAAGGGATGAAATGTGCTCAATGCACCAAACCTCAGCCTTGCTCCTAAGGCAAAGACATGCACATGAACAAGGGAAAGCAAAAGCACAGGGTGAGAAGACCTTAATTAATGCTGCTCCTCCATGGAACTTTCTGGGGAGATGGCTGAACTTTACTGCTGAGCTTTCAAAGATGTCAAGCTACCAAATCCACCTCTGGGTATTTCAGTTAAACTGATGTGGTCTGATTTTTATAAGTGGAAAGTACCTGGGACTCCCACTTCAGCTCAACACATGGAACCACTTTAAATAGAAAGATCAATTCTGTGTTTTTGTGCTTTCAAGATACTGACTCACTCCTCATGTTTTGTTTTATGCTTGAGATGGCATTTGAACAATAAGAGAAAATATCAGCTCTTTTTCTATTCTTTAATGTGTTTTGAATAGTATTCTTTCCTGTTCTTGTAAAAGCAATGCTAAAGAGACAAATCTAGCAAATAATTGAGATAAAAGATGCTTCACATAATCAGAGATCGACAGGCATGTTTTTAGGGGCTTTCTTTTATAATTCCTTCCACTGAAATGTGTTTAAACACAAGTATGTCCTGATAGCATTTTCTAATTGAACATGAAAACATTATTTTATTGAAATATCAAAGCCTAGAAGTAATGTTGACAAGGAACAAATACAACAGAAGTGCAATATTACTAAATGCGAAAGTGTAAAAACTAAAAAAAAAGGGGTTAAGTAAAACACCCGATTTCAGTTTTCTAAGGTGCAGTGTCACAAGAAAAAGAGAACAGGAACTCTAAAATGTGTTGTCTGATATGATTATTTCTCATAGCACAGAAATACAGAGAAATCTCTATTTTAGAATTCATTAGGTTAAAATTCAGTGCTTCATCCCTCTGCTTAACAATAGCAATTTATTTTATATCTTTTTTTTAATACACACTGATTTTTTGCTTAGTACCTTTTTTTTAGTTATTATTTTCATTGCATAAACCTTTAGGAATTGTTCTTTTTAATGTGTTTTATGCCAAAATGTTTTGGGTTTTTTAATTGCAAAACCCAGGTTTTGAGTACCTCTGAAGAGTATATACATACATGAGCAATGGCCACATAGCAGAAATGTGCACTCTCATCAGTCTGACTGAGGCCATGGTCACAAATCACTCACATGAGCTCATTGTCCATTCTCAGTTTATTCAAAGAGTTATTGTTTGGGGTGCTTTAGCCAGGAAATGTAAAGGCCTTCCTGACAATGCCAGAAAAATAACCAAAAGAAACAGTGTAGCAGATGTAAGTAGTTCGCCTGCACTGAGTAAATATTCATCTGCATGTCTGCAGGTGAAATTACCCCGCACGGCTCTTCAGGAGGGTAGAGGGAGGGGATCACATCTGTTCACTAGCTTGCAGTCAATTCAGAAATAAGAAGTATGCCTGCTGGGCTCTCCTAACACACCTTAACAGAGGTATAATAAAGTGTTTTGTGAACAGACGTTGAATACTGACTGACCTGGAGCACAAGTGCTAGCAGTTTTAAGGAAGCTGAGCTTGTAGGTGCTGGAAAGAACTTTTGAAATTCTCACCTATATTTTCCCAGTTGTGCCTAAATCTTATAATTTGCCTCTGGAACTGAATCAAACCACTGAGAGCAATTTGGGCTCATTGTGGTAATGTACAAATTGATGTTGCCTGAGGACAGCAAATGCTCCAACTGCTCAGAAATTTAAGAAGCATCTCACACTTGTTGTGAGAAGCTGAAGTGTGGATTTTTAAACTGTAGAGTTTAGCAAACTTTGAAAGGGCTTGAAAATTGGATTGATTGAGCTTCACATACAAGACCATTATCCTTATAGAATTCATTCAACTTTTTCAAAAAATAGATTGTTGTGAGAACAGAAAAGTAAAGTGCTTTGACAAGAAGAAGGAGCAGCAAGAAGTAGACATTGGATGACTTCTGTAAACCTGAAAAGAATTAATCTTTTGAAAATAGGAGTCAGATTCTTAGCTGTGGGATAAAAAAAGCTCAATTCCACTGGCTTCAACATAATTGTGCTGTCAGAGCCCTCTACCACTGTGTCATAGTCACAAGACACTCTTGTACTATTGTAATAGATTCCTCATTTTTCTAGTATGGGCAAAGAGACTGAAGGGCCGGATACAGTGGGGAGAGAAGTAAAAAACAGAGGGAGGGAGAAAAAAAATTAAGGGAAAAAAGGAATACTGTGAAAGAGCCCTTGCAGCTGCAATGTTAGCCACTGTCTAGACATGATTGCTTTGACTGCACATGGTTATCCTGGGTTTTAGGGGAGCCACACTGCATACTTGAAAGATATACCCTCAGACCAGCCTTCTTCAGGGCATTGGGAGTGGGAAGCCTGTCTTCCCAGAAACTCATCTAACACCCTGGTGTCAGAGTACACAGAAGGAATTCAGATAAGCAGAAGCCATGTTGTCAGTCTGGAGAGGTGTAGAGATTGCAAGGAAGAGAGAGATAGATGCAGCATTGCCGGTTTCATGGGGGCTAGCAGGGAAACTAGTCTCAGTTCATAAAACAAGTAGAATTGCAAGAATGAATAAAAGAAAAAGAGCTTGGCCTAGCAGGGTTCAAGGACTGTCTACAGGAAGAGATAAAGCAGGGATATAGCACCAGGAAGAAGGGTAGAGACACTGCAGGACACCAGCAGGCTTATGTGGCTGTTGGGACAGCAGCAGAGGACACCACGAGCAGATACAGCCACTGCAGCAGAGGCCTACCCTGTGCTCTGATGTCCCATGCACTAAATGGCCTTGAAGCCCTTCTCTCCTGCTGCTCCTCTTCCTGTCATCAACTGCCCATACTCAAGGCCTCTCCACAGTGCCAACATTCTCCTCATCCTGCTAATTCTACAGGAGCCCCTTGTTTCTCTAAGTTGCCTTTATCCCATGGCTTTTCCTTTCTAGCCACCCTCACCTAGCAAGGTGTTAACAGGGAGATCTGGTGGGCTGGAAGCACCAGTGGTGCCTGGGGCACCCACACTGACCATGAGGCTGTGCTGCCAATTTGGGTTTCTCAGCACCAGGCTCCATCATCAGCCCGAGGCCCAGGAATGAGCCTAATGACCCATGTTCTGTACAGAGCACCAGTGCCTGGAAGCTGACTGGGTCCAAAGGGTAGAGGCTTTCTCATGGATCTGTGTGTGGGAGAAGGAAAAGAAGAAGTAGGCCACAAGGCTTGTCACAGACCTAAAATGGGCATCATAGAGAAATTTTTTTGAGAGGGACTACAGTGTGCCAGTTGTCAACCCAAGGAAAGTGAGGGAGCTGCAGTTCAGAGCAAACAAGTGCTCTCATGGCTCTGAGTATCCATTAGGTGACCCAGTGTGGTTGTTCAGTCAGGTAGGACCGGGGACTGCAGCTTGTTGTCCATCTGTGCCTGCCAGGCTCCAGCCAAAACAACTCCCCACAGGAACCTGCACTGATGTTCACTCTCGTTTTGCCAGACAAGGAGGGGGAGATGATGGAGAAGTGATACAAAGCTCTGTCTTAAAGCAGATAATTAGTGTAAATTAATTTCTGTTTTCTTGTAAGAGCTGTGACTGATTGCATCGAACTCTTCTTGCAGACACAATCTGAAGAGTACAATATACAAAAATGCATGTTATGCAAAGCCATACCTGTCTTATTGCTCTCCTACTGCAGCACATCCTGTGTGCCAGTGACTTCATTCAACCTTTATTTGATTGAGAAACACCCACTATCTAACTGAGAAGTATCAATTGATATGGATACCTACACTCAAGTGTCAAATATTGAACTCCTTGCCTACCGAATTCAATGCCTGGGTAAAGGCAAATTTGGATCTGAACAAAAGCCTCTTGCATATTTATCTCAGTCTAACAATTTTCCATGAAATATTAATGTGCCTGTCTAACTTCTACTTGCACATTAAAACTTCACACTAGTTTTTCTAACACATATGGCTGGACTTTAGGAGCAGCAACTTGTGAGTAGTTCTCAGTGCAGCAAGGCATCAAGTGCCTGTGAGCATTTTAGCTCTTAAGAGTGTAATACCCTACACTTCTCCCAGCCCACATATCATTACTTCTCTCTGCCTTAAACATATGAAAAAAGACAAGGTGGAGAAAGGGGACTGGGTGAAGGGTATCCACCATCCATCTGGCTCTCAGCTGTGAAATGCTGAGCGTGCTGGCGGTTGTATTTTTGACAAGCCTTTAGATACAGGGATTTTTTCCCAGCACATCCCCATCCTGTGAGTAACATAGCCTGATCACAGGCACTTCACTGTCTTTATTTAGGAGAACCTTCTAGCAACTTCATCGGGAATTTGAAGAAATGCCTCAGGCTTCCCCAGCTGCAGGCTCCAGTGCTTTAGTGACGTGGAGTTGCTCGTATTGCGTTTGCCACATCTGAGTCAGACCAGATGATGTAGTCAGAAGATCATTTTGAATTTGTAGGTAATTTAAGAATAAAATTGCATTGAATGAAGCATTAGCTTCATCAAAAAGCCAAATTATGCTGAAGTTATGAAACATCACTCAGCTATGAACAAAACTCCGTTATTCCTTCTCTATGCTTATTTTCTTTTTTTATGTCCCCTGCATTTATTTCCCTGGGGTTTCCTACCCCTAAGTGCTGTCTGATGAGAAGACTCTTGCGTTTGGCCCTTGTTATATGATCCTCCAACAGCCTGTTGACAACAACATAATCAGCCCAAATGGGAGGCAAAAGATAATCCTGGGAAATGACAGCTGCAAACATCTCATTTGATAGTCTTCAGCACATGCTAATAATTGTTTTCAACACATGCCACAGAAACACAGTGCAAATGTGGCTGTAGAGTGGGCATGCATGAGAGCTGAAGAAATGATTGCAAAATCTTCTACCAAATGATAAATGGGCAAAGAATCATTACAGATAATTCCTTGCTGACATACATGAGCAGACAGATCCTGGTCCATTTCTGCCCTCAAATACATGGTGTAGTGGCCAGGCAATTAAAGGGGGATGGCACCTGGATCCTCCATATATTATAATTACAGGGTAAGTTTTGAAACATGCCTAAGCACAGCTTACATTTAGTTCTGTGAAAGAAGCATATTAAAAATGGTGATTTAAAAAAATAGTTGTATATCTAATAAAATCAATCTAATAATTATGTTATTATTTTTAATTTAGCAAATACAAAGTATGTAGCATTTTGTTACAGAAATGTGTATGTTTTTTTGAGATTCACATTCCTCAGAGAACTTACCTCAGTCTAGTGAGTGGTCTTCCATCTCCTCAGCCTTTTGGAGGATGTAACAGATTAGAAGGAGCTGTAACTTACCTTTACTGTAAAACCATTGAAGTGACTTGGCTTATTTGGGGATCAGTTTGTTCATCTACATCTTTCATTAAGAAAGGGAACAGAGTTCTGGAACTACAAATGTTCTGCTTCTTGGAATACACGTATGCATAGATATTTTAAAATTTATGTCTTCATTATCATGTGGGACAAAGTAAGTAACTTAAAGTTAAGGTAAACTCTATTGATAATATTTTCTGCTTACGAACACTAATAATAAAATTTCAACCTAATTTTAAAAGTCAAAAAATTATGTACTGGATTTAGTGTGAACAATAAACAAAGATAACATCAGACTGCTCTGGGGGACAGCTCCAGTCAGAGGTCTTGTTATGTGATGAGGAAAAGGGAATGTGTTACTTGGCATGACAATGCTTTTATGTTTCCTATGTATATTGAAAAACAAGATTTACTGTGAGGCTTGTAAAGTCTTTCAGTATTAATTTATTTGGTTTAAGTCGTGTTTTGTAAATGTTGTGATAGATAATTTTCTGTTGTTGTTTCACAAATACAGCTTTATAAATATGTATATGTTGTACATTTTCTGGTTCTTTGGACATATCTTTTAGATTTTACTTTTCTGATAGCTTGAAAAAATGATGAAATAAATGGAGTTACCATGGTCATTAGATAATTAAAGCAGAGCAAAGGCAGTGGTGGCTGGAACTGGATACTGATGTGCCATTGAAATTATACCTGGAAAGCATCAGAGAGCAAAAGTACCCTGTCTGCACAGGATGTGAGCTATTGCTACACCCACAGAGGTGTGGGGCACTGCAGCTGCTGGGTAGCATCCTGGGTGCCAGCAGCACCTCAGACAGGCTCTCTGCTTTGCTCAGGGACAGCACAGGCCGAAAGGACACACAGGCTGTGCAGCACATGCTGCGCTTTGCCCTCAGCTCTGCTGTGGATATGTGCTCCCAGCTCTCAAATAAAGGTAATTCCCTTGCCATTGTACTATTTCTCACTTTGATTACTGTGTGATTATGCTATGTAATTTAATATCAAAAGTCTATCTATTGGCACCTCTAAAGCACTTATCTCCATGGTGTGACACTACAGCATTAGACATGGAGTAAAATAATTACAGTAAGACTGCGTATGAGCAGCCTGTAATGATGGCAAGTATTTCCATTTACACTACTATTTTTATAGGTACTTTTGAAATAAACAGTGTCTACTTACTCAGCTTCCCATAAAAAGATTTGTTAGATTTTTTCCATTTTCATTTTTCTAAAAAGAAAATCCTTTCCTGAGTTTCATCCTTTTTTTGCTTCCTGCACTTGAATTTCCTCCTTTACTTCTTTCACATTGCCCTTAAAAGACCTGAGAATAAAAAAGGTCAGAATCTTGTAAAAGAACATTTCCAAAAGGTTTTTGAATGAAAATGATTGTGCTGGCTAAAAGAATGGAAATGGCATCTTCTGTCACTTAACTCAAAGAGAAAACTTATCTATTGTTTGAGTTATATTGTCAAAGGTTTAGCTAATAATCAAATCTGGTTTTACTATCTTACTATTTCTGGTGACAAGATTAATAAATACCTAAATAAAATCAGATTTATTTAAAACTATAATTAGAAGATAGTCATCATCATAGCTAAACTCTGATATAAACCTGAGAAAACGATGAGTTTTTATCTTAATACAAATGAGACCTCAGAACCCGTTTGAGGGACAGCACTCAGATCAGCAAAGGGACTCAGACACAGTTATGAAAAAGAGACAATTAACTACAATTATCAAAGTCTAATTAGAAAAAGATGCTTAAATTATTTAAATGATTTGCAATGATTTCCTGTTCTCATGCAGCTGTTTTTCCCTAAAAAGTAAGAAGTGTCTTTCATTTTCTTTGCATACTTTCTCTAGACCTCACCTGGAATCAATTTGCTGTTTTGAATCAGGTATGGATCCATCCTTTTACCATATGATTTAATAACCCCCAAATCTGCTGGGGGTCTTAAAAGGCCTTTACTAACCTTCAGCAAATAAACACATATCATGTAATTACCAGTTTACATCATTATTTACAACTGAGTAACAACCAAAACTAGCAGCCAACTTCCTTCTCCAAGAAAAAAAATCACCAATGAGATCAATGGGTAAGACACAAAGCTTAATTCAACAGGATCAAAACAGGATTCTTAACAAATTGTTGCTTTCCTTATACAAGTTGGTAGAAGAGCTTGCTGGGAGCCTCCTCCACTCGACACCAGCGGATGGGGCCATGGGGAAGGCCTTGGGGTACACCAGGAGGCTGGCAGGAGGGAGCAGACCTGCAGCTCTGGGGACCCAGGGAGCAGCAAGTTTCTTCAAGGGACTTGCTCAGCCCAAGAAGCCACTGAAAACCACAGGATGGAAAAGCCAGGCTTGAGGGAAGGAGGTATCTTGCAGGGAGATGGGAGCAGGAAAGAGGCAGGTTTCTAAACCTTGTGCTTCATTTGGTCTTAAAGCTATGTTTATCTATGGAAAATGGTTATCCTGGCTTATTTTAATATTATAATACATAAATAAGATAGAGATCTAACGACTGGACAGTGCCAGTGTCTTTTCACACGCTTACTTGGAAGAAAGAGAGGGACATGACTGGCTCAGGGCTGCATGACGTGTAAGCGTTTGTTCCCAAAGTGCTGCTCTGCACAGAAAGGAAAGACCCAGGCTTCTGGTGGAGTAAGAACAGAAACACAAAACAGAGACAACTGGATGAAATTTACTTTTCTTATTTTGTCTTTATCCTTCATGTTGTTATATTATTGCATGCAGCATTCAGAAACAATTCCATTTTCAATAGAGGGAAATTTCAGATTCTTAGCTGTTGAGATACACTGAGGACAGGTCTCTGGCTTTGAGCAAATGTTATTCTTTATGTAAGCATGACAGATGCTAAAGGATTTCCAGGGATCCAGAGATCAGCTCTGTCAAAATTCCACCCTACGAATGAGAAAAGGCACCACATGCCACTGCCCAGAGCCAAACAGCTTGACATGCTTGTGGCTGCCAGCATGTTGGCAAATTCTGCTTAATGTCTTAAGCAAAAAGGGGTAGAAGAAAGTTTCTGAATAGCAGGTGCCTGAAAGTTTCTGAACAGCAAGCTCTGCTTTCAGAAAGCCAGGGGCACAGAGGAGAGCAGTCCGTAGGTTCCCTCAGCTCAGCAGTGCAGCAAACAAGGGAAGCATCACATCCCCCTCATTTCCAGCTGGTTCCAAGGAGCATTTGAGTTGGATCAAGGCAGACAGACACTTCTCTCCTTCACAAAGCACCTCACTTGAAACTGCCAAATTTTCAAAATCTTGAGCAGCCACAGCTCCCACTGAGATCACTGAGGGTTGTAGCAAAACTTAGCATGTGTGAAAGACTGGGGCATTTTAGTTTCCACATTTAAATATCAACTTTGGTGTCTGACTTCAGGTGTCCACTTACAAAGGGAGCTAAAGCAAATAAGCATGTCTGCTCCTGACTAATATTGTTTGGAAAGCGTGGCACATTAGAAAATAATCCTGAGAATGAAGGCTTGCTTCAGTAAAATCGTTTTCATATGAAGTTTATAAGAAAAAGGTAATATATATTTTTTTTCAGTTTAAATATTTGTTCACATATTTACTCATACAAAAGAACAGTCATTTCTAATATGGGACCATATGTGCAGAGCAAATAATAGCATGTACTGGAGTTTTCTCCAGCATGTCTTTTCAAATCCTCACTTCTTCTTTTGATTGGGTTGGAAGCACAGCACTGGGATGGAGTAATGAACATCTACTCAGTAATTTATGTGACAGGAAATTGAACAACCATCTCCTCAGCCATTATTTCTGTGAATTTCCCAAGCTGTAAATGCATCAAACAGTTACAGAAAAGCATAAATTCTGTTAAGCAGATGGTCTCATTTTTCCTAGAGAAAAATGTCTCTAGATGTCTAAAATGTTTCTGTCTAGAGTTTTGACCTGTTGACCTAAACCCTGTAAAAATGTTTACTCATTTCAAAACAAGTTACCATGGTGGCCTAAATTGTCTGAAAATGTTAACAAATTTAGATGCCCGGTAATATGGGATAGTAAAATCTAAAAGTTATATTGTTTTTGAAAAAACTCAAAAAACACATATGCTACCTAAACCTCAAACCTATCACAGAATGTTTTCAATTGGGCGTTAAAACTGCTGGACACTGAAAACATTCTTATCCAAATGTGAGCTGGTGCACTTAGAAATGGAAAAAGGGGAGGTAGTTGGTGAGGAACATTGCTCTGACAAGTCCACAACTAAATGCTAAAGTTCCATTACTTACCCAATATTAGGATTAATGCCACTAGGAATTTACAAAATTAGTTTTGAAAACCTGGAGAGAATGATGACTTTGAACCCGCCAGCCATAAATTTATCTGATAAAAAACATTTGAACAAGGAATACTCTGTGGTTCCTTAGCGACCAAAACTTCAGTGAAGTGTCATGCTTAGGTGTGTTTAAATTGTCTAAAATATACTGCCTCAAAACCCTCAGAAGCAGCAGCAAAGAGCAAGGTGCCCGTGTCCATTGAGTAGTACAAGTATAGAATTCAATTCTATTTTTTCACTTTGACTGCCAATTTTATGGCACTTCATTTAAGCCTGAATCTCCAAAGAATCAATTCAAATTAGCTTTCTAATTTTCCCCAAAGAATCTGCTTTAAAATAAATTGAATAGTAACATAAGGCTTAGTAAATGAGCGTAAAATTCAAGTGAACTTCTCTGAAGAAAAACCTCTTTTAATCTGAAGACCAATAAAGCTCAGATGCAATAATATGACAACTCTAAAAATAGTTTGTCCTTGTTGGTGGTTTAACATTGGACAAGCTATACTTTGTGTAGTTGCAATGTCTAGGGTTTCATGCCATGATACTGGGAATACGAGTTGTTATTCAAGATTGTGTTTGAAGACAGACAAAAATCCTTTTTGTTTTTTTTAAAGAACTGTCATTTCATCACATCTTAGTGATGTTGTGGCAGAGTACTGGTGTCTTTTAACTTATTTTTCTACATCGGTGGTTCAGAGTCAGATTTTTGCAGTTTTCCATCACTGGCAGGAGCAATGTTTCTTACAATTTTACATGTTTTCCAGCACAGGTGTTAAAGTTTCCTCCATAAGCAGATGATAGGAAGCTGGGGGACTACATACCTGTGACCAGGTAACTTGACCACTGGCAGTGAGCACAGGCCACAGGGGACAGAGCAAAGAGGTGATACAGTTGCAGCAGGCATCTGCCAATTCCACTCAGTCTTCTTTGCAAGGAGAGGGAAAAGAGCAGGTCTGTCTGGCTCTGGGCTGGAAAGGAAGGCACAAAAGCATAGCTAGCAGCCAGCAGAGTTGTCAGGGAAAGCTTAGAGCGTTCACCTAAGGTGATAATAACAGATTTTAACCAATTACTGGTGTTCAGCAGAGCACTGAGCCCAGATGTCCAGAGCCCTTCTGAGTTCTATCCCTATCATTAATTTCCACTATGTCTCCTTGACAATTCATTTAGCTTTCCTTTACAGTTCAGAACAGCAAGTGTGGAGAAAATGCTAACTTTAATTATCATATCACATATACAAAAAATCACTTTGCATTCTATTTATACACAGCTACATTCAAGGTGGAAAGCTGAAGCTGAGATAATACTAATTCCACAGAATCCAGCTGCCTCAGTGTCAGGCTTCCCCAGTAATTTGTCTAAACGATGGCCAGAAGATGGTGGTGTTCCCCTGTGGGATCCTGTGGCTCTTGCCCCATTGTTGTCTTCAGAAAGTTCACTAGAAATTTGGCAGAGGGAGGTGTCTCCTGTTGCCTCAGCACAGTAGCAGAAATTCAGGTCTCAGCTTGCTCAGTGCTAATCACAGGGATGTTAATAAAATATTCAAGGGGAAAAAACCCAAACATACCTTCATTTTGCCTGATACCACACATTTACAGAGATATCGAGTAGTCACTCCTGTTGCCACCTGTTTTGTTTTTTTTTTTAAAGCAAATGAAATCAATAAACCAGATTACTTCCAATTTATATTTTAAAAATGCAATGAACAGACAAAATAAGCAATTGTTCAGCAATGGCTAAAGCATGTCTGTGGCTTGAAGCCAGCAGCTCCTACCCCTTGCTCTGTCCTTAGCTGCTGCATGGACCATGAGAAGAGTTGCCCTTCGTGCCATGGATGTACCAGTGATTTGAACATTTCCAGTCATTGCAAAATTGTTATGTATGGAAGACACCACCTGCATCCAACAAGTATATATTCATGAATCACAGAATCACCAAGGCTGGAAAAGGCCTCTAAGATCCCTGAGTCCAACATCAACCTCATATGACCATCTTCACCACTAAAGCACTGCACATGCCCTTTGAACACTTTCAAGGATGGTGACTCCACCACTTCCCTGGACAGCCTGTTTCAATGCCTGACCACCCTTTCCATAAAGAAAGTTTTCCTAATATCCAATCTAACCTCCCCTGGCACAAGCTGAGGCCATTTCCTATTTGTTACCTGGGAGAAGAGACCAACACCCACCTGGATAGAACTCCTTTCAGAAAGTCGTAGAGAGTAGTGTCTCCCCGAGCCTTCTTTTCTCCAGGCTAAACAACACCAGCTCCCTCTGCTGCTCCTCACAAGACTGTGATCTCTTAGTTCCATCTAGTATTACATCCAAGTTCAACAAACTGCCAAGTCTTGGAGTTTTGGGAGGAGCTGATGAGAAAATGGCAGCATTCTCTCAGGAGTCCTGAAAATACAAAGATGGGGACTTGCCTCTTTCAACTCCAGAGAAGGCCTGGTGTTGTCTCAGGTGGCCAAGGTGGGAACCCAGTGGGGGAGACCATCTTCATCCAGGATGCGAACAGAATCGCAGGTCTGCAGCAAGAACAGTAAAATATCCCAACAATTCACAGAATTGTTTTGTATCAGGACAGACTATACAACACCTCCAATGTAGCTTGTCTGCATTTTGTCTGAGCTTAAACCACCTCAGAAGCTGTGGGGCATCAGGCCCTGGTGGCTTCCTATGGGCCATGGGAGCTCACTGCAGCAGGGCAGGCTGGGGGCACTGGGGACAGCCCCAGAATGGCAGGGCAGGCTGGTGGCACCAGGAGCTGCACTAGCCCTGGGCATGGGGCACGTCCCTGGGGATAAGGCTGGGCTCAGGCTGGGCACCAGCTGGGAACATGAGTCCAGAGGTACGCCAGGCTTGCCGGGGCCCATGGCCAGGCAGGGCTGTAAGCAGCTGGAGACCAGCCCTGCTGTGGCATTGCTGGGCAAGGGCTGATGGCCCTAGGGGGCTGACATAGGGTCCTGAGTCATAAGCAGGGTGAGGGTGGCCCTGGGGGAAGCCAGGCAGGGGCAGTCAGACCTGTCAGTGTCCTTGGGTCCATGACACAAATTCTTCTATCCTTATGTTTGCCCCTTTCATACAGACAGAGTTCTGAAGAGCAAAAAGTGTCTCTGCATATCTGACAACCTTTGTTAATATTATTTCTGGGTTCTGCTTGAAAAAAATACATTGTGAATATCCATATGGACAATGTGCTGGCCAAGATGCCCAACACAGAACAAATGACAGGAGTACAAACATTCCACAGATACCAGCAGAGAAGTCTTCATTCGGGACACCTCATTATTCACTTAATTATTCATTTTGTTTATTTACAGTAGAGATATTAGACATAATATGGTGTTAGTCCCTAGCATCCTCAAATACCAGCTGCTAGCTTTTCTCTCCATCCCAAAAGAAAAACCAAAGCATCACTGAGAGAATTAACAAAAGTCCAATTAGATTTCTTGCCAGAATGTTAATTTCCCAAAAATAAAAGCAGCAAATTAATAATAAACTGCTAGTCACCTCATCACTTTTGCACACGTTTGAAATGGCAGTAATCTGTGTTTAAAATGAACATAATCAGATAGACAAGCAAATTTTAAATCTGATTTTAAAAAACCAAATACATAATGCTTCACCTCTTTCTTATCTAAAAGACTGGTCAAAGGGAAGAACAGTTAAGGGCATTGCTCCTTGAAATGACAAGTTATGCACAAATGTTGCTACAAAGGCATGAGAGATGAGTCTCCATGCAGAATATAGAGGACCACAGCAGGGGTTGGAGGGATCTCAGAGGTCATTCTTTCATCTCCTTGCCCCATGGCAGAATGGGCTAAGCTTATCTTGGCAGGTATGTGTTCAACCTATTCCAGAGCCTTCCTGTTAATGGGCACTTGACAGCTGCTTCAGGCAAGAGATCCCTGCCACTCACTCCCTCTCATTAAAGAGCTTCCCCTACTTTAAAGTAAATCTCACTTGCCACAGTTTAATCACATTATTTTTTGAACTATCAATGGACATAAAAAAAAGGATTATTATGGGCTTTTTCTCATATCTGCAAGTCTTTCATGCATTTGAATAATATTTTTGCTCAGTTGTCACTTCCTCCTGGGTTTTTTTTCCCAATTGCTCTGACAAGACCCCATGTTTTGAGCAGACAAGGGCAGTGCCATACACACAGGTGTCAACTGTGCACTCTGGCCTGAGCCCCAACCACCTTTTAACCTCACTCTTCCCTCTCCTTTCCTCTGTGCTGGGGATGCCCTAGGGGTGCCCTATAGTGTGATTAAATGGGCTGAGAGCTTCATGAGGCCACTCCATGCTCATAGCAACAATTAAACCTCTCAATTCCAAAACCACCAGGTCTCTTTCAGCCATATCTTTCAGTCTATTTGGGAAAACTATTATTAAATACACATTTCTTAAAAGGTTTTGACAAGGCATTGCTCTTTTTTATATCAGGGTCCTACAAAATCATGCATACTTGTGTTAAACAGACTTCCATTTTATGTGTAGGAACCAAATCAGTGCTTTCATCATCAATGAGCAACACATCTTAAGTTGCAACCAGATGGCACTTGAGCAATTATGCACATATATTATCTGCTGCAGGGAGGAGAAACATCAAACATAGATTGCCAGCCTACTGTTGCCCATGTGATTTTTATGATAATAACAGAGACTGTTTCACAGAGGTGAAATGTTCAGGTTTGCTGTTGATTGATTCAGGAAGGGGTGTTAACAGGTTTTGCAAAACATGCAAAAATGTGGCATTTGCATAGCTGGAAATAAGTAAAAACAGTCATAAAACAGTGGAGTAAGTGTTTTATCTCACCAGCAGGAAAGATGAACTATGTATGCTATTCTGAGAGACAGAGACCCTCTTAGACACGGTTGTAGAGTACTTTGCCTACTGGGATCCTGTGCAAGGATAGATGCTGAGGTGCTAAATATTCCTGAAATAGTGATCAGCTGTATTTAAAGGAAAGAAAACAGATCTTTTACTGGATTGCATGCAGTTTACAGCATGACAGCTTTAAAAGGCATAAAAATGCCAAGTTTATAAGATAATCCTAGCCTTATATTGCAGGTAACTGAACATCACATATATTTTCTAATATACAGTAACAGTGTAACTGTAGAGTTAGATTAACTGCTATGCTCTGAAAAGTGACTGCAAAATGGCATCATGGTATTTCTTGCTTATTGGGCAGAAATGGTTTTTGAATGAAATATAAATTGTAAGTAAAAAGATGTTTCATGTAGTTGCAAATCTTCCAACAAAACTTCCAACAGTTGACATGTAACTAGATTACTGTTTTCATACATATCATCAGCATTCAAGATTATGCTGACAAAATAAAATCTTCTCTGACACCTCTGATTCCACTGGCTATGGATGGGATATTGAAAAATGTGCAGGGGTATTTCTCTGCTGTGGAGCACAACATAGAGACATCCACAAGTAGCAAGAGAATAATTAGCTCAGATATTTGAAAACATCTTAGTTTCAGCTACTTTTCACTGATATCAATTAGCTCATGTGTATCTTTTTGTCCCAAGTCAAGCCCTAAGGTCTTCTGAAATGTGTTGTATGTACGTAACTTCAGTGAGACATGGCTCTAAGTTTCATACTTTCAAGAATTCCACATTTACCTTCACTGGTGCTTATGTAGTCCTGCCAGTGTTGGATTTACATTGGGTAAAATGGAATGCAAATCAGGAGACACAAATAATATTACTATTACAATCGTGTCTAAACACAAAATAGTTTTATGTTACTATTATTTCTTTTGCATGAAACCCACAAATTAATTTGTATATCTCTCTCAATACTTGAATTGCATTTCTAGTGTCATATTCCAAAGTTTCTCAATTGTCCTGAGATGCTCTGGTCAGCCTGATGTGACACGGACAGGCTTGGTCTACTTTTGTTTCTGGGTCCTTTTCAGTTCCATTCTTCAAAGCAGTGTCTTTAGTAAGTCTCTATCAGCATTCGTGCTATACAATCAGCAGGACTGTTAAAGACAGTAACATGTTTAAACCTTCTCTTTGTATATAACAACTTTATCAATGGATGTCTAAATCTTGTTTAAAATAATGTAAACTAAATTCATGCTATCAAAAAGTAAATAGAAATTAAAGTAGAAATGAATTTGAAGTCATTCATGTAAGAGTATGAAGACTCAGGCTGCCTCTGGAAAACACTGACATGCAATCTGTTGAAAATTTGTCTTGGCTTCAGATTCTCCTTCCGAAGACTTTTTAGCTAGACTTCCCAGCGATGTACAAAGGGTCCTTGTATTAATTGAGATTTTATCTCCTGGAAATCTCTACTTTTTCATGTAATAACTGGATGTCACATCCATAACGATTGTGTAACAGAGGGAATGAAGAAATCCTCTAAAGTGAGAGATGGGAGATAGGTACTTCAATTATTGCCATTCACTTGGGAAGATGTAATATTTCCTGGAATCTGAGATACTCTGTACAATCTCACAGAGAAGCCCACAACTTTAAACACATACAAAGTTAGATAAAATAACCTTGTTTATGTTCTTCATTTGTTCATTTTATACCACTTTAGGAATATAAACGGAGTATAAAGCACATTTACACTCATTCTAACATCCCTTTACAGTGCAAGCATGACATAAAAAGGAACAAATAAAACAAGAAATGCAGATAATGCATGAGAGAATACCATACCTAGTCAGAAATCACAGGATGGTACTATACTTATGTTAATCAACACATTTTTAAAAATCAGACCTTGTTAAATAAACTTGGAATTATAAGTCTGCTGTATTAATCATAGAATCATGGGAGCATTTACTTTGGAAAAGACCTTTAAGATCACCAAGTCCAACTGGTAATGTTGGTCTGATATGACAGTGTCTTTGAGGGATTTGATCCCATACTAAGTGGCATCAGATTTTGAAATTACAGTATAAAAGCAATGCATTTAGAAATTTATGAGTAATCTTTCCTGAACAGTTTTATAGAAGATTTATATTTTGAGGTTTTTAAAAATAATTATTATTATGTTACTTTTTAATGATTGTAATAGTTTGCAGATTATTGAAGACCTGCAAATAATTAAGTGGACAGCTCATTATTTTTACCTCATTTGAACACATTTAATGCAAAACACAAACAGCATTGGGAATATCTTTGTGAAATACAGGGGTATGTCATTGAGAAAAATAATTTTCTCATTTTTAGCCCAAACAGATAGAAGCTTGGAAGTAAAATATAACTGAAGGATTTCTGTGTGTAAATCCATCTTTAAATCCTTCCATCTTTGATACCAAGGCTCCTGTTAAGAGCTATAGTCTTGCTGAAAGCATGATAAAAGTAATTTCAAAGAAAGCAGGTGCAAGGGAGAGCAAAGCTGACACGGAAGAATTTCCTCTGTTGTCAGAAGGCTGTGGAACACTATTAATTAGCAGCTAAAATATAACCTCATTTATATGCTTCCTTGGAGAAAGGAGCATGCTGTAAAAGAATACTGAATGATATATCTATATAAAATATCATAAATATACTTTGAAAGTCTTTGACTGTTTACATTTTCTTATGACAGAGTCTAGCTTTTGGTTTTTCAGCTAAGATTGGAAGGGTCCCAGCCATTTCAAGTTTAGCTTAGCCTGTGTTTAGCAATTCTGGTAAAAGTAAATGTTTGGGTGTTTTGCCTCATAAGTCTTTAAGACTAGCAGAGTGCCCTCCAGCTTTCTTAATCTGGTGTCTGTGGATGCTGAGGCAGTGTGAGGGGACTGAACTGCAGGCAACACCGTGGCTTCTGTGCCCTTTCCAAATAGTCTTTCCCCCGAGCACACTTGGAGGCAGGCTATTGAACTTAATGGACCCAGACCTGACCCACAGGGCATTTCTGAAATTCATATTATTTCAGGAGGACAAAGGTGCCTGAATGTCTTTATGTCCCTTGCCCTGTGTACACCATTTCTAAATTTTTTTTGTTCCATATTATAGGTAGAGAACTGCCATAGAGAACAAAGAACTGCAATGATGAATCACTGCAATGGAGAGCTGGTACAAATCAGAGAGTTACAAATATATTTTCTTTTTGTGATTCTACTGTTCTATTTGCCATGATGAGCTCTCAGGTAGAGATCTGACATGATTTCTCACACTTGACTTACAGCTTTCCATTCTGTATGTCTAAAAACTGGTCTTTTCCTGATCTAAATTTTAACACATCATCTCAACTTGTAGATCATGACAGTTTTCACAATTAGTAGCAAAACATTATAATTATAGCAACAATGTTAACATACTTTCTGACCACTCATTTTCAAAGCACCTAATAAGTTTCAGTGTTAAATGACTTTTTAATAAATCTGTATGACTCAATTTTCTTAAGGTCCAGTAAATTTAGGTGATTTGCTAAGTTCAGAAACCTGCAGCTGCTCTCGTGGATCATTGTGAACAGAGCAAATCTCTCTATGAAGCAGACTCTGTCTGAACATAATACACACAGGCTGTGGCACTGCACAGAGATTTGAACACCCCTTGTCTAGCAGGGCAGATGGAGCACAGGACAGCAGTGCAGAGGGCTCTCAGCAGATGCTGGGAGGACTCCTCCCACTCAGAGCAGCACAGCTCTATCACCACAGCAGAGCATAGACCTCAAACCTTGTTTCTAGGCAGCATTCTGCATTATATTGCTCTATAGTCTATAAATCCACCAGTGGTCAAGGACCTGCCTGAGGATCTACCTCATGTTCTCAGTAAACTGCATTACTGAGGCTTTCTATGATAGGTGCCTGATTTTCAAAATTCTTCCTTTTCCTATTTATTCATATAAAGTGTCTAATTTTTAAAATAGCCCTAAAGCTGCAGGCTAATTCCTGCAGGATTTTCAAAGTGATGTACAATTAGATTTCAGTACAAACTAGCACTTAGCTGTCTCAACCATTTTGCAGATTAAAAGAGCTTCCTTCCTATTTGTTTAGGTGCTTAAATATTATAAATAGTCTGACTTCTAATTTTTATTTCTTATTTATGATACACATCATATATATATGTATTTTTTATGATAGTACAATTATAGATCATCTATGAATCAAGATCACAGCAAAAATAAAGAGAAATCTAACTGCTTCCTAACATTTTTGAATCAACTCTACATCCATTTCAGTAATGAATCTTAGATTCTTAATATGAAAGCTATAGAACATAAAATGGGAAACATTATTATGCTGCTATATAAAGCCACAGTTACTTCCACAACCTCAGTAGCAAGCACAGCTCTGATAATCTCAAAAAGACTGAGAAAAAAGCAGGCCTGAAAAAAAGCCACACAGAGAGGAGCAAGTGTGATTGAGAACAGAATCACATCCATAGTACAGTACGTGATAGAGGGGAGATGTGAACCTCTGGACACACAGAGCATTTTAAGGAGGCATCACTCTTCTACACCCCTGTTGCTACATCACCACTGCTACCAGCTGTCAGACTGCACTTTGAAAGAGGTGGATCCTAGATCTGTCTCATAGTACAATTACAATTTTCTTGCATTTATCTTAAATTTCAGGACTGCTTTTGATCTTTCATGTGGAAAATTTTGTTTCTGTCTGGAAAGGTTTTTTGGACTCCATCATTGTACAGCTCTGTAATTTTCTTTGCAGGTCTGAATTCAGGGTATTATTAAAATATCCAATAAAAAGTGTCCATTTCACAAAGCTAACTATGAAAAAACCAAATAACACCTCCCCTCCCAAAACATTTAATTAAATGTATTGATTCAGACCAAGACCCTCTCAGAAATAAAAAAAAAAATCTTAAAACATCTTCCTAATATATATGCTAGTTTATCAGGTCAGGTTTACCTGTCCTCCAAATGAGGACTTGAAAAAATTTAGGATACTTATTGTCCTATCTCAGGGTTGCTTTCTTTTGGCACAAGATGTCACTACTGGAATTGGGCTTTCCTCTTCCACTACAGTACTGTCACAAGCCAGAATGTCATGTAATTCAACTTCTGAGGCCTTTTGAGATAGATACATATGTCTGTATGCTGCCTTCCCAACAGAGTGGGTGAGCAGAACTTCAAATGACTTGTTATTTGTACTCTTTTATCACTAGCTTTCATATTACTAACTCTCAAGATTGCCCTCAGCCAGAAATAGGAATGCTAACAAATACATGACACTTACAAAATTAGTACAATGTTTGACTATAACATGATTCCATAGCATCTGTTACATTTCAATATGCCACTGAATATTTCACAATTATTTAACATCTATCACAGCTTTCTTCTCCAAGAAAGATTAAGTATCTAAAAGTTTTTTTCCTTTCTAGCATGAATATTCTGCAGCTACTAGGCTTTTCTCAGGAGACATATTTCAGATCTTTTAACACAGCAAATCATTCTAAGATGTACTATTGTAGGTGTCTTAATCTTCATAGCTAGTTTGTAAGCCATCTTTGGCCATATTATTCAACTGCTTGTTACATATAGTAAAGCCAATGGCAAATTAAATTTATATAAATTAGAATGACTCTTTAAAAGAATTTTATAAACAAATGCAAACGTGACTGGAGCACACGAAGAAATACTCCTCCCTGGTGTCAGTGAGACATATCATTTGACTAAGGCCAAGATGTTCTCCACAGCATGGGCATCAAAGCAATTTCAAACACCAGACCTCCTGACTAACTCTACATTAGCAAATACTTCAGTGCAAAACTAGTAATTTAGTAGGAAAGGCTGAGGGAATTAGGTTTGTTCAGTCTAGAAAAGAGAAGGCTTTGGGAGGGACCTAATTGCTGCCTTCCAGAACCTGAGGGGATTCTACAAGAAAGCTGGAGAGGGACTTTTTATGAGAGAATGTAGGGACAGGACAAGGGGAAATGGTCTCAAATAGAAAGAAAGCAGGTTTAGATTAGATATTAGGAATAAATTCTTTACTGTGAGAGTGGTGAGACACTGGAACAGATTGCTAAACTCTGCCCCCACTCTAACTTGGATCAACATCCAAAGGTCCCACTGAAAGGACTAAGAAAAGCCCTGAGCCATGGAAACAAATCCAAGAGCACACTGAGGGCAGTGACTCTGGCTTTTTTTTCCAATTGAAAAACCAGACATGGAAATGGGATGCCTTGTTGCTGATGGTCAGCTGGACTGCTTGACATATGCAGGAAGGCTTGGAGAACTCACGGTGGTGCAAAGTAGTCATTATTCAGGCTCATGTCTCCATTGGGTATTTCTGCATGTTTCATGTGAGCCCAGAATGGTGTTCTAGTTTATTCTTCTGCAGAATGACTCTTGATTTGCATGGACCAGAATGACTCTGCAAACCAAACCAATACACAGCAAGTGGGGAAGATCAGGAGATTCTCTTCAGAACTGCACTGCCTTGAGACAAAATGTTAATGCATGTGCAACCTCTGTGCTCTTTTAAAATTCATCACTAATTTTTTACCTCTTGCAAACAAGAGGCTCAAATATGGATCCTTAAATAACTATGATTAAAACCCCCAGCTGTTACTACTATTTCTTTTAGACAATGGTACAATGTATTTTCTGAGATTGTTACTGGGAATCTCTATGCAAAATGTTAAACAAACAGGCCTGACTTTTTTAACATTTGGGCAGCCTTCCCAAAGAATAGTGTTAAGGAATCAAAGCAGGAATGCAGAATGCAGTTGTAATTCATCCTGATTCTAAGATGGCATTTCATTGCCAGAGAAGTGTAAAGCTGATATATTATAGTAAATGAGAGTCATGCCAAAGCTTTTCTTTGAACTGTGACATTTCGTGTGTCAGCTAGTTACTCTGACTAGTCAGCCACCACCCACACACCTGATTAAAGATAGAAGACACAGTAACACTGCCACAAACTTAATATACTATCTTTACACAAAGTTTTATTTTGGGAACCTTATAGGGAAATACTGCCTATTCTATGATGTACCGTACATATTAATTTATTTTAATTTTTTCTGATTAATGAATAAATGGATGAAATATCATTTGACGGGGGGAAAAGTAAAAAGTAAAAAAAAATACTTATGCATGGCCAATCTTGATATTTGACTTAATTGTCTGAATTCTTTTTCAGTGAAAACTCTCCCATATCTCAATATATTACACTGGCCAGGCCATCAGGAATACCATGTTGCCCAGAGATCCTAGTTTTAAGATTGTTCATTCAATAAATAAATTAATAGAAACATAGAATGGGATTGGTAGGGAAGAATATTTAAAGGTCATTTAGTCCATGTCCCTGTCATAAGCAGGGACATCTTTCACAAGAACAAATCACTCAAAGCCCCACCCAGCCTGACCTTGAATGCTTCTAGTGATGCAGCATTCACAGCTTCTCTGAACAACTCGTCCAAACTAAACCTACCTCCTTCAGTTTAAAACAGGTGGCCCTTTTTGCTGTCTGTACAGACCATAGTAAAAAGTCTAAACCATCCAAATCCTTTAAAAGGAAATGACAGATTACTAGATTTCAACTGCTATAGGGAATTACAGAAGCCCCAAGGGAGCAAAACAAATGTACTTCAATAACATTTTATGGTTATATAATCTATTTGCTATAAAATGATGGCAATTGGCTAAGCATATAAAGGATACAGTTGAAAATAATTTAAACAGATGATCACAGATGATTACTTGGAAAGTAAATATTTTTAATAGATACTTATAACAAGGAAATCCTGTTTGTTAAGTAAATGAGGTGTCAGAAAACAAGAAAAAGTTTATGTAGTAAGAAAGCAAACGTACTCAGCTTTGAAAAGACAGTATAATACTCTGGTAAGTAAATCCTGAACACCCCCTGTTCCATAAGGTACATGAATAACTACTTGTTAGAGAGCAATGGCTCTTTAGCTACTGCAACTCATTTTTTTCCAATTCTGGAGGTTCAGACAGTTATGGCTCCTGGGGGCAAAGATGGCAGCGATCAAACAAAAAAATTTTATTATCTCAGCCCATATCACTTTCATCATTGATGTTCTTACACTCTTAGAAATGTTGCAGATAAGAATGTAACCTGCTAATGAGTGAATAGTCTTGTTTTATATCTCTCTTGTTAAACTGAGTTGTCAGAGCTGCAGCTTGCAGGTTAAGGTTGATCATAGCTCTTAGCTCTGCCAGTCCTTCCATGTTGACATTTGATGCTGAGCTCTAACACCAGCAGCAGAAAACAAAGACTGAGGAGCACGTGGCCTCTTTCACTCAAGAGCTGGGTAGCTATTGCTTTTGTTTCTTTCCCAAATCATTAGTAAGGATAGGCCATCCCCTGATAAACGTCACTCCTAATTTTATCCAGTTTTAGCCAAGGCTGAAGTGTTTCTGCAGTTTGCTAGCCAAAACCCAGACAAGCAGTAGCTAGTAATTAATTTCCATTCTAGTATTCAAAAGGAAGAGTGTCACCATGGCCTACTCAGTTCCACTTCACTGTGGTCATCAGCAGTTCCTTTCTGACAGTCCCCATGGGAAGAGAAATGAGAGTACTTATCATCCTTTAATACAGACCTGCTCTTCTCTAAAAAAATTCCAACATGGTAAAAAAATGTCATTGGCCTCTCCTGGAGTTTATGTTGACTCAGCAATTCAAGTTCATAATACCTTTTCAACTCCTTGAGAAAATGAGGATTGAGAACATAAGGAAATAAAGGAGATAAGAGCACTTTCCTCTCTAGAGTTCCTTGCCATATACACAAGATATATACCTTTCTCAGTATTAAAAGCATACAAAGATCTTTCTGTTTGGTAAAATATTTAACAGAATATTATGCATGTACAATATAGCATATACACTGTCAGCTATTTAGACAACAAATCACACGTATACTAGAAATATAAACAGGAGACCATAGCATTTTTAACTGCTTCTTATGAATGAAAGAATTATTTTTTAATTAAGTAAAATAATAAATAATATTATATTTATCTATTATTTA
>VWZV01003824.1:39944-115749 GCA_013397155.1 Irena cyanogastra | reverse complement strand
ATCATCCATGGTAGATAAAGAATACTGAAAATGTTGCCAGTCTTTTTGGCTTTAGCTGATCTTTAAGTAGAGACATTCTGCAGCAGCCATGACTTGCCTTCCTACTTGGTGTGATAGAGTATGTCATGCCATCAAAAGGTCATTTACTGTTATGTCTAAGATTTTAGAGTATTTTTTTGAGGATTTGCTAGAAGCCAGAAAGACAGCTAGTTTGTCTGACTGCAAATAAATTGGATCAAATTCTGTGATAATACCATAATGGAGATTACTGAGCTGTCCTTTAAATAGTAGCTCCATTAGGGTAATAGTGTACAACATCATGTACAGATATTAATCTAGGTCCCTAGGAACCAGCACAATTTCCCTCCAAAAGTCTAAAAAGTATCTATTTCAATTGATTAAGTTTCTAATTTTATGTGTTTATTTTTGTTCTTAATAGCAGTTAGGCATTTTGTGCAGCATTTCATTTTTGGGCTCAAACTTGATAGTGGATAATCTAAATCCATTAGTGGTAATAGCAATCTAATAATAATTTAAAAGTTATAATAAAATCGGTATAAAATGATTACTGTAACAGTTCCGTTACTTTTTATATGGGTATTGAAGGTTCACAACTAAAACTGTATGCATATTCCTTTAATGATCACAGGCTAGGAGAAGTAATCCTTAATTCATAAAATATGCATTGGGTCTTGACCATTTCTCTAATGGTATCTCATTATCTCTTTGAGAGTATTATGAGCTTAAAATTCAAATTATACAAAATTAAAATAAAAGACAAGACCATTAGAGAAACTGTGACCTAATTTAGGTGAAATTGAACCCAGGATTATTTATGGAAGGGACTAAAGGTAGTGGAATAGACACTAGAAACCTTGCTATCTCTTTAGGTCAGTTCTAGAAGAAACCTCTGGCATTCAATACTCTTAAAGGGAATGACCCCAAATTGAAAAGAAATCCACTCCATTCAGGGTTCAGAGTAGGGGAGAGGGCAGTGGCAGGATGTGTTTGCTTGTTTAACTTTAAAATATAGTTATTTCACTAAATATCCATAAAATGTGTAGGTCACAGTCTAAGACCTTTTCGCTGGTCCCTGGTCAGACACCAAAAAGTTGACAAAATCATCCTGATCTGTTTAAAGGACCTGTGTTAGCCTTGCTCAATCAGCACTCATCTTCTGCATCCCTGCTATAATAATTTTACAGCTATTTAATCTGCAGTTTGAATATATACATTAAAAAAAACATTTCCTTTTTGGTGCTGGGGCATCCCTAATTAGGTATTAAGCAACTGGACTTCAGTTTATTTTTTGATTAGATGACTGGAAACTTGTTTGACCTTTCTCCTCTGTTCTGCTCAACAGAGGGAAAAAAATGGAGATTTTGGTATGTAAATATATCATTAGGTGTAATTTCATGCTTGTGAAAGATCATATGCCTACATAAAAAAGAGATAACAAATCCTCCCAAAATATCCAATGTGATAAAAACCCCTTGTGACTAATTGTGACTAATTGCATTCTAATCTGTATTTAAATTTAACAAGATGCATATTGATGACTATCCTGAAATAAACAAAAAGAGCTACAAATCTACCATGTGTACAGTTGAAACACCTCAAGTCATGATAAAACCCCCAAAGTTTCCATCTCATTTGGTAGCCATGGAAATTATATGTATTTTCATAGAGAGATCATACATTATGTTCTGGTGCTCTGTTTTCTATTGAGGAGTGATGTTTCTTTTCTTTTTATGGTTTGTTAGTTGATTTTTTTTTTTATTGCTGTTGTATATTAAGCCTAATAATGACAGCTAGGGCATTTCCAAAGAGTGCTTCTTTTTTACTTATAAAGCGCATCTTTTCTTTTTACTCATGAAGAGTGCTGTTAACAAGGTCAGAAATTATAATCTAACAGGGACATTAGATCTTTTTTTTGTATATTTCAGAAGAAAGAAATGCTGAAAGGCAATTTTTTTTACCATGGCAATGAAGTGGCTTCACAAGGACTGTTTCAGAGTATGACTGCCACCTTCAGCTTTTCATTAAAAGAATAACAGAATATTTAGACAAAGCAATGCTGCTTCCTCAAATTAAACTCAAATTTGCCAGTTTAGCTGTTTACCAGTTTCTTTGTCTCCTGAGGTTCTTAACACAGTGCTGTAACCATCAAACCAACACACGAGTGCTGTAACAAGGGGGCTATAAAGCAAAAAAGATAAAAGAAGGACCATCACCTCAAATTCCTGCAAAGGACAGAATTGGGATCTACATATCGGTAAATAAATATGAACACTAACATAACAATAACACAGCATAGAATTTGGCTGCATTTCATAGGTCTTCTAAAAGTTGATGGTTTTCTTTTGTGACAGCATTAGTCTTTGTAGGTGTTAGCTGCCTTACACTGCTCCTAAATTTCTCAAATGTGTTTGCTGCTTCAAAACCTATGTTATAGTCTTCTCAACCGGCAGAACTAAAAAATTAAAATTAAAAACAAAAAAAACTCAACAAAAACCTAAAACCTTCAATCAATAAATCACTGTATTTTGTAAATATTGTATACAAAAAACATACTTTTTTCTCACTGTGATGTGAAGTGCTCTTAATTTCAATCATCTTTATCTCTCTTCTCAATAAAAAGGTGCAGTGATGATGGTGGCAGTGAATAATGAAGCAGTGTGTCTGTTGCAATTATTGGGGCACTGACTTTCTCTTTGTAGTGTAGGTGTTGGCATCTGCTTGTTGAGGAGATTAGGTGTTTATCAGATCATTGTATTATATACTTCAAAGAAGACAGCTCATTTCCTGTTGACTGTATCCAATGAGGCTATTTTCTTTTGTCAGGAAGAAAATCAATGTGCTCATTCAATACTAAAAATCAATTTCTTCCATTTAGATTACACTGCTTTTATGTGCTTCATTGTGTGTAAACAGGCTTCTCACTGCTAAGTTTATCTTATTATTTATGTAAAATTAGGAAGACAAATACCCAGGTTTTGAGAGTTTTCACTATTTTTTAAAATCTGCTTTATATTTTTAGAAAAGATGAAACTGATGGAAAAATATGTTTCCTTCTGAGGATCACCATCTTAAAATATTGCTTGGGTACAATACAAGATTAAAAGTTTATAATGTACAGAGGAGAAAAGTGTTAGTCCCCAGCAAAATACTTCAAAATTGCCTACTTTATACTATATTTGTTTAAGTTGTATTGGAAAAACTATTTGGAAATGTTGTCTTATTAAATCTTGACTATATTCTCATGAAATATTTTTTAAAATGTGGGATTAGTATACTTCTATAGAAGGTATGAAAATATTTCATTCAGCTTAACTTGCCAGTTAAGAAAAATTACTAAATATATGTAGAAAAAAAGTGAAATGTATGTGTAATAATACCACTAAGCATATTTAATAGATATCAGATCTATGAGATTGACAGAGCTAAGAGACACGATTATTAGTTGTGTGCAAGAATCACTATTATGCCACAAGGTTATAAGACATTCTGTTTCATTTTCCTCTCATTCATTTTGTAACCAAAAAGAATGAGAAATAATGATGAAGCAATGATAATACAAACAATATAAAGCTAGTTATAGTATTCATGTTGTTACAAGAATAATTTTAATTTAATTTC
This sequence comes from Irena cyanogastra, assembly GCA_013397155.1. NCBI lineage: Eukaryota > Metazoa > Chordata > Aves > Passeriformes > Irenidae > Irena > Irena cyanogastra. The sequence continues at coordinate 112,110 of VWZV01003824.1, read as the reverse complement.
AAAAGAGTAAAATTATTTTATATTGGCTGTACATCTCCTGATTTATTTCAGAACTTGTACAGAACAGGGACAAAACCATATATCCTAAAAGCACATGTAAATTATAATGGTCTGAAGCAGTGATTTCTACGTACATAGGGGACTATATTTTGAAGATAGAAACTGGTATTGAATACAGAATGAACTGGATCACATGGGTTTTAATAAATGGCGATGTATTGCTCCAGGAAATCCTTAACCTAAATTCAATACAGTGCAATCATTCAAAGTGAAACATTTTACATCCTTACATATGTAAACAGAGGTAGGAGAAGGAATCTTGGATTCAGTAATAAAGTAAAAACATAGTCTCTTTCACAGATTGTAGCAAAGATCTTAGATGTATTGGTCTGACTTGGAGAGTCCTTTGATTTAAGATATAAAAGGTGATAAAAAGAAAACAAATAGAGGCCGCTAACAGACACATCACTATGTGGTCATGGAAAAGAGCTGGAGATACTGGTGAAGGCAGCACAGGACTGAGCAGCAATAGGGCTGATGTGTCCTGGTGCACAGTCCCCATTGACTGCAGCAAATACAGCAGGCACTGCTTGTAGCTGTGTAGGAGAGAGGACAGGGCCACCCAGAACCGGGGCCGCAGGGCTGCCTGTGCATCTCCCAGAGCCGGGCTGCAGGGCTGCCTGTGCATCTCCCGGAGCTGGGGCTGGTGCAGGTGCTGTCCCCGACTGTGTGAGCTGGGTCTGTCAACAACAGAGCAAGCAGCTGTGAAAAGGGCAGATGGCACAGAACTGAGAGATATGTAAACAACATTTACAGGATCTTCTCTGAGCCCGTGCAAACAAGAGTGCTCAAGCCTCCAGGAAGGCCAGGCAAGGACTGTACTCCCTAGATTGCAAGTGGACACCTCTGTGGTAGCAGAGGCAGGGAGATGGTGTTAGGAAGAAGATGATATCAGTGTGGCAGTGGGTGATTCCCTGCTGTGGGAAGGCTTCCATCTACTGACCTGGCCTGCTGTTAGGTAGGCTTGCTGCTTACAGGGGATTCAGGTCTTGCATGCTGCTTCTCTGGACATCAGACTGTTGCCCTTGCTACTTTGCCTCATGGACAGAGTGATGGGTTAACCCTGACTGGCTGCCAGATGCCCACTAAGCTGTTCTCTCAGTTCTTCTCACTAGGACAGGAGAAGAAAATAAGACAAAAAGGACAGGGAAATTTCTCACAGACATGACAGATTCAAATTTAGAAAAATAAATTCAATTCATTGTCACTTAAAAATAGAGCAGTGTATGAGAAATGAAACCAAAATTAAAGCCAGCTTTCCCCAGCCTCTTCTATTCCCAGGCTCAATTTTGCTCCTTCATTCCCAACTCTTCCATCTTAATCCCCATGAGCAACACAGAGTATCAGGGAATTCAGGCAGTTCACATTTGCTGCTTCTTTCTCCCCACGCACTCCCTCTGCTCCAGCATGTGATCCTTTCCACGGGACACGGTTCTTCATGAACTGCCCCAGTGTGGGCCCTTTCCACTGGGTTCAGGCTTTCTGGAACAGACTGGTCAATGTGGGTCTCCTACAGGGTCACAGCTCCTGCCAAAAAGCCTGCTTGTGTAAGTATTCCTCTCCAAAGGCTACAGCTCCTGTCAGAGGCAAGCTCCATCATTGGGTCTTTATGGACTGCAGTTTCTGTCAAAGTGGAAAAACTTAAAGAGCACAAGGAACTCTCACAAACACTGTCAAAGAAGGAAATATCCATAAGATAATCCACCACAACAGGAGTTTAAGCACATATGGCAAATGGGAAGGTGTTAATACCAAACCTAAATGGAAGTAAAAATTTGGAATTAGCACACCAGACAAAATTCCACTGTGCAGACTTGGAAACTTGTGATAAGTGCAGATGGCAACACCAGGAAGATTCCAGGCCTGATGAGGCAGGTCTGAGTTGCTTGCTGGACATAAAATTCCTGTGGCAAACTCAGAGAAAGGAAGCAGCTGCTTACACACCTGCCCTCCCAAGTCATGGGAACAGCACCTATGCCTGGGACTTGGACTGTATAAAAGCAGCACTTCCAGTAGAACACTCTGGGGCCCCCACCACCAACCAGACCAGCAGGACATGGCATGAGTTCATATAGTGGTGATATCTTTTGCTTAATATCTCTCTCCATCCCTGTTTTTCCCATTTCTGTCTCTCTCTTCCTCACATTTACTGTTAAATAAAATCAATACTTTTAATTATGGTCTTGTTTGTACCTTAATTGAGGCAGAGGTATCCCTTAATAACTGGATCATAACACAAGGCATATCTACCTCCTCTGGCATGGAATCCTGCATGGGCTGCAGGATTTATCTGCTCTGATGTGATCCTCATGGTTGTAGGGAGACAACTTGCCTCACCTTCTTCATGCTGCAGGAGAATCTGCTCTGACACGTTGGGTATCACCTCCTCCTTCTCTGACCTTGGTGGCTGCAAGAATGCTTTTCTGACATTTTTTCACTCCTCACTCACAGCTGCTATGTAGATGTGTGGTTTTGTAGGGGTTTTTCTTGTTTTTTTTTTTACAACTTCATAAATATGTTGTCACAGAGGCAACCACCAGTTTCACTGATAATCTCAACTTTGACCAGGAGCAAGCCTTTTTTAGAGCTGGTTGGGACAGGCTTTGTCCAACAGAGGAGCAGCCCCTCATCTCTTCTCATAGAGGCCAACACTGCAGCCCCTCGGCTACCAAAATGTCAAGTTTTCCTATACTTTGTATGAACAATTCATTTCAAATCTCATTGTTCTTTCCCTTTCAAGCGGTCAGAAGTTTCAGCCACCTTCAGAAATATTTTAAGCTATATATAAATAATGGATTGAGATAGTCAGTGAAACATTCAGTGGATTAACACTGCTCCCAGCTGTGAGGGCTGCTCCATGGGAAGGGTCTTGTGGTGCAACAGAGGGGAAAGAGAGAAAATTGAGTACAGGACCCCAGTGCTGGTCTGAAGGCTTGGCAAACTTGCTCCCCCTGGCTCTTCATAGTCTCACAGGATGGCTTGAGTTGAAGGAGATCTTAAAGGTCATTTCATCCTAACCCATGGCATGGACACGGGCACCTTCCACTAGACCAGGTCACTCTTGCTCAGCCTAGTCTTGAATAGGTCCAGGGACGAGACAGCCACAGCTTCTCTGGGCAACCTGTGCCCATGACTCACCATCCTCTGCTCTGGCAGTGCTCCCTCTTTCTGCCTCTTACCTCATCTCAACATGACTTTAGGGCTCTCCAGGTTTGCTCCCCACACACTCCCCAGGATGAGCTGTTTTTTGGGTGACCAGGCAACACCACCTGACAGGTCATGCCAGAGTGGAGTGCAATACCTACACTGCACACATCCATTCCACTCAGGTGAGGCCCATAGTGAGCTGCAGCTGCAGGTACATGCACCCACTCTGGTGAGACAAGCCCTGCCCCGTGAAGACAAGGCAAAGCTCTGCCAAGAGGCAAGTTTTCAAGGAAAGCTTTGGTGTTGGCAACAGCTGAGCAGAATTCCCCTGTTCCAATCTCCAAGTTGCTGAGAAAGAATTTATGCTTCATGGTGGTCAACTGGTGCTAAAAGTATAGTTGTATTTTTTTCAATGCTTATATTTAGAATTGGTGGATTCCCCTCCCCACTGGTGGTGATGTTGCTGTTTAGTGCACTTTTCACTGTCAAAAAATAGTATCAGTTAATTTCTTTTTTTTTGCTATCTTAAAAAAAGAAGTAATTTCCTGTCTGTAGAACTGATATAACCCTAAAAATTACAAAGGCAGTATAAAAATTGATCTGGCCAAATAAGAGAAAAAGTTGTTTTTAATTTCAAAGAAAACAGAGCCCAGGGACACCTCCAAACCAACCACCTTTGTCCTTATGGGTGGATTCGTTTGCACAGTGTAAACTGGGTGTCATGGTTGACATGGCAACTGGTGTCCATCTCAGCCACAGGAACCAGGCAGCCGTAGAGTTTCAGATCTCTGCTGCCAGGCCTGCGCCTGCCTTGCTCCTGAGATGGACCAGGCACAGATGACTACATTTGGAAAATTAGCATATTTTATTAACATGCTCACAGCAAACCTACCCAGTGTTGTTCCCTCAGGGTGCCACAGAGGCTCTGGGCCAGCAGCCATCCCTGGGGACCTGTCTGGTGCTGACAGTGGGGGCACTAATCCTCCAGCCATCCCACCATGTAGAGCTACTGAAAGAGCCCGTGTAGAGCCCAGAGCTTCCTCCTGAAGTGGGAGGGCCATTTCTTGCAGAAAGCCCACTGCTTGCTGAGGACTTGGGTTTCCAGCTGGGGAGATGAGGGGCTGTGCGGGCAACAGGGGCTGTGCAGGGCAGCAAGATGGCTCTCTGCCTCTGCTGCTGTCACCTGTTTGCTGAAGGCAGAAGAAACTGCTGCCTGTGCCCCCTTGGCAGCTCCTCTTCCTCAGGACCACCAGCCAGGGTAGCAGCTGCCAGGCTCGTGTCCGTGGGACCTGCTAGAGCAGGAGATGTTCTGTGCAGGTTGCTGACTGCCTCTTCTGCTGCCTTCATCGTCACTCTGCTGGGACATCTGGGCACCTCCAATACAGGGATCCTCATCATTCACCACACCCAAGGGAGTGTCCCAGATGTAGCTGAGGTCATCTTCCCCCCGGGCCAACTCTTGGATGTTGTAGTCTCACCATTGGGACAGCTCTTTGTCACGTTCATCTTTCCCTTGGAAAGGCTTATTGGCATTGCTGTGATCCCCTTGGGAGAGCTCTTGGTCTCCCTTGCCTTCCCTGTGGGACAATTCTTTGTCATGGTCAACTTCCCCTTAGAAAAGCTCTTTCTCAAGGTTGTCTTATTTAAGTTAGCTCTGATTTTATACAAAAAAAAAAAAAAAATCCCAAAGAGAATACCAGATACTGCTACCAATCAAGAACATTTGTACCATTGGAAGACTCAATTTAAACCTACCACTTAATCAATAATAAAGGGCCTTACTAGAGACACAATCCCTCCATTTCTATCCCGTTTCTACAGCTCACGCTTAACTTGACCAGCACGGAATGTTACAAGAATAATTTTAAAGCCTTGTTTCCAACAATGGGTTTTTGTTTTTGTTTTTGTTTTTGGGTTTTTTTTTTAATTCTTTAAAAAAAATTTCACATAACTTCAATGATTGTATCACAAAAGCACAGACATTCATTTATTTTGAGAAAACTTGAATCTCATTGTCACTTTTTAAAAGGAATAGGCTTGATACCAGTCAGAAGAATATTTTGTTCTAACCTCTGTTGCACAAGGGCTGTTGAAGTGTTAAATATCCTTGACAATAAACAAGAAAGAAAAATTTCTCTCTCCCTGTCATCAACCTACTCAAAGTATTAGAAAAAATTAAGCTAGCCACACTGAGTTTCAGATCAAACCATAGTTACAAGAATTTAACAGATTTTAAGTAAGGATAATTATGACTGCCTTTTAAATTTGTAAGCCCTTATGAATATAGTTCTTATCAAGCTATGTTCATTAATCCTGAATATGCCTCTTTGTTTTTTTTTTACTTCTCCTTCTCCAGCTTCCCTTTCTTTTTCATCCTTAACAATTCATGGAATCTCTCATAGTTTCATATTGCCTCTTAATGTTTCCTTCAGACTTCAAGGTGCAGTTTTGAATATTTTCCAAAGTTCTTCCAATTTGTTTTAGTGTATTGTACTTTGCTCATAGGCTTTTCTAATTCACTCAAAGTTAACTTCCTGAAATTGAATATACTAGTAGTCTTGTATTATGTGGTCCTACTTGTTATTATTATCCTGTATGAAAATAGCTGGTGGTAAACATTACCAGGATTCTTTTTAAACTGCAGTCCTTTTCTTTTTGTTGCAAAGATAAAGCCTTTTATGTACTCTTAGTTATATGTTTCAACTGATGTCATTCAGTGATATTCAAGACTACAGCAGTTTCTTCTTTTGAGTAGAAAAGGATCTGTATAGGTCAAAAATATCTCCCTGCTATTTGTCTGTGTCAGGTTTGACAACCTAATAGCTTCTTTTATATTAATTTTCTTTTGGTGAAGTCTTTTATACAATATGTAATCAGCTTTTGCAATGATATTTCCTTTCATTTCCATTTTGGTTTCAAAACTGAAGCAGAAGCTATTAAAACAACAGAAACGAGAAAATTGTTTAAATTTGTTAGTGTCAAAGATATGGAAAACAATGGTACAAATTGTTATTAGAGAATGGACCATGTAATTTTTATTGTTCATACTTAGAGGAGACAGAACAAAATATTCTGTCAGTACAATTCAAGTGTTTCTATCTGAGCCCCTTTGCATAGTTAATTTGTGAGGAAAGCACAGTCCTTTCTCCCAAAAAATGAGAGAAATTGGCTTGCAAAATACATGATAATTTACCTAAGACAGCTGAAAAAAAATTTGGAATTTTCATGCCTTGGCTGTTTAGAATATTATTTGGAACAGTTTTCTAATTCTCCGTTGATGGTGAAATTACTCACAAGACACTATTTAATACCACCTTCTTTCATCAGCCAAATTTACTTATAATTAAGAGTAGAGTCCTGAAGCATGGAAATTTCTAGCTATCTATTTTTAGAGGCAGTTGGAAGAGATGGATGGAGCTTGGATAAAAATAGGCAGACAAAATAGCTGATATACAATGTCTTAATTTCCTCCATCCAGCTGGCATTTCACTTTTGACCTAGAGTGATATGCCTTTTCTCCCTACAGAGTTGTTCAGCTACAATCTACAGGCTCTCTAGTGATGAAAAAGTCATTAAGAGTTGTTTTCACATACCCTTTCCCCCAGTGACTTGCCACTGCTTGCTTTCATCTTACAAGTTTTCTACGGGGATGACAAGTGCTCCTGTAGGTCATTTCAAGACCAGCATGTTCTAGATGTGCACAGGCTGCAGCCATGGACCCTGCAGCTGCAAGGGTCAGGTCTAGATTGGTCAGGGCAAGTGCAGCTGAGACTGAGCAGTCAGTCAAATATCCTGCTTTTTGGGCTTTTCATACAGTGGTGATCTATATCAAAGAGATTCCTATGTAATCATCAACATTGGCTGTGGCAGCTAACCCCTTGTCAGCCCTAAGAAAAATACTACAATGAGAGAAAGTGAGGAAGGAAGGAAGGAAGGAAGGAAGCGGCAAAGAGTGGAAAGGAAAATATAAACAGGAANACCCCTTGTCAGCCCTAAGAAAAATACTACAAAGAGAGAAAGTGAGGAAGGAAGGAAGGAAGGAAGGAAGGAAGGAAGGAAGGAAGGAAGGAAGGAAGCGGCAAAGAGTGGAAAGGAAAATATAAACAGGAAAGAAAAGAGAAAAAAGCTTACTTTTTTTAATAATGCAGCTAGCTCTATTAATCCACTGAGGATTACAACAACACACAGGCAAAATGAGATGGCAAGAGTGGAAGGGGAGTGTGGGTGGACAGTAGCATGGGACTGTCTTCTCCATTGTCCAGGAATCATTGGAACAAACTGCTTTCCTTATGGTTTCTCTTCATTTCAACAGATGAAGAGGTAGATTACTACCAGAGACAAAGATTTCCAGAGATTCTCACAAGTTCATAGAGAATTAGAAATTCCCAATCTAAAATTATTTTTATTTTGTGACTTAGCAAAGGTATATTTACAGCATAAATGCTTTTCTCACAATGCCTACACATTGCAGGGAGTGGGATTTCCAGTTCAGATATGCAGAACAATCTACATCTTATGAAAGAGCAAACACACTTTATTTTAGATTGTATAAAAATACCTAAAGAAGGTAAAAAGTGTACCTATCTTTGGCTGGTTTGGTGTACCTACAGTTTGGTTTGGTTTGGTGGTTTTGTTTTTTTTTTTTGGTCTTTGGAAAAACAGCTCTGGGTTCTGGTCTTCACAATGCCCTTGTACTGCAAACTGGTGATTCTCCAGCATGTCTTCAGTGCTAACACATTCAATCATCTATATAGCATGGAAGCACAATGAGCCTCATATTCACAGATTTCTGCCTAACAAAGAAGAGCTTATTAGATAGAAATAAAGGGATTGCACAAGTAACCACCATCATCATCATCATAAGACATCACCATTTCTATTTGTTTGATCTCTGATGATCTGTCAGAGACATGAAATGAAGGTCGCTTCCATTTATGTCCCCTGTCCAACACTGCCAGAAAGAACTTGCATTTCTAATTTCATTTTGATGACTCATGACTTTTTTTTTTTCTGTATACAAATGTGCATAAGCTTAATGGCAAACAGTTATTATTTGATTTCTTTCCAGACATGCTGTTCATCTGACATGCTGCCTTGTAAATCAATTTGAAACCAAAAAATAATTATTCAAATTAAAGCATCTATGTTTAAGTATCAATACTACTCAAATAAATAAACCAAATATATAAATGATCCGGTGCCTATTTCAATATATTTTTCATTATTTACAATCATCTCTTATAAGTTTGAAAATAAAATATTTTCATTGTCAACTACCTTTTCAATTGAATCATTAACATATTTTCATTGGTCAAATACATAAAACATAAAAATATCATTACTTTTCATTCTGCATGGGTAAAGTGGTTGTTCTAAAGATGCAGAAGAAATTTAAATGGTAAAAGTTTGCTTTCTATAGATGGCCTCTTCTGTCTCCTTCCCATGACCACAGAATGGATAACACTTGTTGCCAATATAATCCATAATTTTCACATAAAGATGGACACAAAGCATCAGACCCACACTGTTTTAGGAAACAGGATAACTGGGTAAAATGACTACCTATGGGCATGTTTATAGTGCTCTAGTTGGGTAGGATATTACAATAACTGTCCATTATGCTCTTAACAGCCATAATCTCATCGAGTGCTATTCACCAAATGGCTCTCAGCGCCCGCAGTAGCGCTGGGCAGGGTCCTACGGCTCAGCTCAATTAAAACCACTCTGACAGGGCAAGACCATTTTGGCAGACAGCACTATTGCTCTTTCATGTAAAAGAGCCCTGGGAACACAATAAGCAATCTCTGCACCACAATGGATGAGCTGGAGCTAATGTTCAGTGGTGCAGTACAGATTTACTAAGCTAATGCAAGTTGACTGTGCTGTGACATATCATACACAGCTTTCTAGAAATGGTTACACATTTTAATACTATGCTGTCTAGGTGTCAGTTTTGCTGCTTCAGTACTGTAGTGCTTGTGAAATAATATATGCAGAGACAAAATGCTAGCTATAGATTACATGTAAAACGAGGTTTGAAATAATAAAAAATCCAGCAGAAGGAGGCAACAGTATTTATCTTGTTTTCTGGTTAGTATATGAACAGATCCTTTTTTAATTCCTTCCCTATATCTGAAAAAAAGGAAAATATGCCTATATCTATAGCCATATCTGTACTTATGTAATCTCTTCTTAACCCTTATATAATTTCCTATTTTACATATGCTTATTATTTATAATCTATATAAATAAACTATTTGTTTGTTGTTTGCTTGTGATTCATGTGTGTCTTCCTCAAAAACTGAACTGGATTTTCATAACAATAATTTTTTTACTCCAAGGTCAAAATAGTCAACCCAGAATAACTGTCAATTGTATTTTCACATAGGAGTGGATTGAACTAACATTAATTCTACAAAAGTAGATATAATGTATATAATCCTACCTCTTTTTATCTTTCCTAAGTTAAAATATAGGTCTGAATAAAACTGTTGTAAATCAAAATTCAATGGTTTCAGCTGTGACAATTTAGGAGCAAAGCTGTTGAACAGAACTCTAAGAGAAAACAGAGAGACTTGTGATAGAACTCTGGTTTATTTCTTGCAAAATTCAAAACAAATTCAAATTCAAATTTACAACAATAAAACTGTTGTAAATCAAAATTCAATGGTTTCAGCTGTGACAATTTAGGAGCAAAGCTGTTGAACAGAACTCTAAGAGAAAACAGAGAGACTTGTGATAGAACTCTGGTTTATTTCTTGCAAAATTCACATTTATTGTATGTAGAAAGTTCTATATGTTTGACTATCATGTTCTTCCATCAGCACACAGACAGCTATTCCTTTTGACTGCAAGCGAAATTCTGGAAATATGTGAAAACATACACTCATGAAAAGTTCGTTTCTATTTGCTATTTCAAATTTATTTGGGGTCATTCCTATAATTTCACTTGGTAAATTTGATAAAGGTGGCCATATACTTTATATGATCACATGGGAGCAGCAGTGAACAACTAAGTAATCTCAAATCCACATCAGAATCCGTAGCAATCAGGATCAATTGCACTTCAGATAAATTATTTGCAAAATTATTTGCAACATACGAATCAGTCATCTGCTAATTCTGACAACTAAATATGTCACCTGTGTTTCTTAATGGGATTTGAGTAATAACCTAAGTGACTTTTCGAGCTCCCATTACTGTTTCTGAGAGACTTTGTCCTAAGCACAAAAGAATAACTCTAATTACTTACTCACTGCACATCAGAAAGGCTATGTTGTTATCCAGAGTCCAATAAATCAATGCAAACAAACCCATGAGACTGAGCAGACTTTAGAAAATGTTATGAATGAGGTGCTATTTCGTGTGGATATGGGTATCTTTAATATGATACCAGGAGAATACAGCAGATGAGCCAAGATGATCAGGAAGTAGGCAAGGTTTACTCACAGCATTGTTCTGCCCCACTGTCCATCCAGGGGAAACACAGACCCAGCTGCTGACTGGATGTAAAGATGCATTTGTACTGACATCCCTTATAGTTTCACTGTGGTGTTTGGAGTGAGGTGACAAAGACAGGACTGTTAATGACAACACAAGGCATGGTCTGTGCCATGAGATAGCCTTTTTTCCAGGCTATGTAGCAGACATTAGACATTCTGTCTGAAGTTTTGGCTGAAAATCTGTCAGATGTGTCCCAGTGTTTACACGTGTAGTTCCATGAAGAAGGCCTCAAAATCAACATGACTTCCATTCCCAGGTGAAATCCAAGTATTGTTTTCCTCTTTTGCAAACACTGAAATCCAAATTGTCATTTGGCATGACAGATGTTAGTTTCCAAAGTGACACTAATAAGCAGTGATAATAGCATGATGTGTTTCTAAATATAAGTACATACATGATACTACATACTGACAATTCAAAGTGTGCTTTATTCTGTGTAAACTCAGCTCGTATGTACATTTTTCACATCTACTGAGCACTATTCTAAAATATCCTGAAATTTTCTAAATAAAAATTCTTTTCTTATGTAATTATAAATTTGAACTTGTTTTCTTTATATGAGTAAGAGATCTTTGGGCTACTTTTAAGACAGAAAGAAAGGCAGTTTGCAGTAGTCATGTGTAACCTCTTTGCAATGGCATTAAAAGGCATTCCAAGGTTCTCTCAGTGAAAGTGATTTTACTATGTGCCTAAATCAATGTACACTTTAATATGATAAATTACTCTTATGTCAGGCATGCAAGTGAGAAATCAACAAAACAGTTTTCCTGATTCAGTGTTTTAAATTTGTTTTAAAAGCCATGCTGATAGAGGACACAAGAAAAAGAAAAAAAAATCACAAAACTATTCTAAAATGGAATATACAAAGCAACAGCATGAGCAGGGGAGTTTTAATCTCTCCAATCTCTGCTGGAGGAAAATGGTTGTAATTTTAAGTGCAAGAGACTACTTTTAGTGCTTAAACTTTACTCTTTATTTTAAAAGCAACTGCCAAACCCCCTGAGTATCCATTGACCTAGCGCCCATCTTTTCCTGCATCTCACTTGTCTTCTCGAGGTTACTCGTCTGTTAAATATTTGTGAACACCATGAGTACATCTAAAATGCCATTGAATACTTTGGCAATGTTTAAATTGTTTCCTAAATCTAAACCAAAAATATTTTTTTCATATCCAAGAAAGAAGAAAAGCTTTTCATTTCAAGATTGTCATGAAGTCATAGAATTATAGAATGGTTTGGGTTGTTCAATCTAAGCCTTCTCTCTTTCAGCTTAAAACTGTTGACCATTGTCCTGTCACTACAGTCGTTTCCAAAAGGTCCCTCTTTGTCTTATAGGCCCCCTTTAAACACTGAGAAGCTGCAGTAAATCTTCCCTGAAGCCTTTTTTTTTCCTGGCCAAATGGCCCCAACTCTCTCACCTGTGTTCATTGGAGAGGGGCCATGCCTTTCTTGAGCTGTGAATGCCAGACCTGGGCACAGCACTCCAGACAGGATCTCTTTGGAGCACAGCAGAAGGAGGAATCACCTGCCTTAACCTGCTGCCAAGCTTCTTTTGACGCAACACAGGATTTGGTTGGCTTTGGGATGCAAACATATCATGCTGTCTCATGTCCAATTTTTCAACTACCATTATCCCCAAGCCTCCCGCCTCAGGGCTGCTCTTTATTCATTCACTTCCACTCTGTATTGACATTGGAGACTAATTGCCCTGAACCAGGCACAGGACCTTGTACTTGGCCTCACTGAACTTCATGAGGTTCACAAGGGCCCTCCTCTTAAGCCTCTCAAGATCAATTATCATCTGGAAAAAGAAGAAATAGGATGAGTTTTGAAAGATATATTAAAGCTTTCTGGACACTTTGAATATTTGGAATCTAGAAATTTGATAAAGTTATCTTTTTTAAGGTGTATTTCATACATAACTTTTACAAAGCAAGTGTTACACAAACTGTTTCCTGTCAGATTCTGTAGCTCACAGGCAAGACCAAATGTGCAATCTGGTGATCAGATATAACCATTTCATGAGACATAAAAAAAAATTATAAAACCTATAGTATCATCTCTAGCAGGGGAACAATGGTAAATTAGGGAGATATAGTAATTTAAATTTTCCTGATATAATATTAAGACAACTATGCACATATATTGTGTCACTATGCATACAATTGTGTTAAATTCAGTTGGGTTTTTTTGGTCTGTGTCTTTTTTGTTTGTATTAGTAGTATTAGTATTAGTATTATTTAAACCTCTGAATTATTTTTCTTGTTATGATCAAACGTTTTTGACTGCATTTTGATCTATTATGGCATCAATCAGGTTGGATTTAAGGTGAACAGACAAAACCTCAGCATTGCTTAGCTTGCTGTAAAATCAGTAAACCCTGAAAAACCTTAACAAATGCAACATTTTCCAGCATGTTTTCCACCATGTTGAGAATCTTGGAGGGATTCACTATCTCATGAACAGGACACAGAAAATCCGCTGATCTCAAAAGGTCAGAGGAGGAAGTGGTTTCTTTCAACAATCATTGAAATGCTAGTAAATTTATGACGGATAAAATGATTTTACTTGGATTTTAGTTGGGACCTTTAAATATCTTATATTGACTTGAATTTGTCTTGTCAAATATTGGGAAAAGCCACTAGCAATGAGTACTTCTGGATAAGCTGTTGATTCAATTTACTGGAAATGCACTGACAAGGCTTGGCTTTGTAATCTGCAGATGAAGTCTATAATCTGTTGAATGGAAAATTGTCTCACTCAGCATCTACAACTAGGGAAATAGTGTCATTATTAGAAACAATAATGCTTTACTTTTCCTTGCACTTGTCTAAATCAAAAGTTGAAGTCTTGGAGAACCACCTGTCAAGAACATAAAACTGATGTAGAGCTCAGGTACAAGCTAGTAATTACAAGAACCAGAATTTGGATTTGGTTCCTAATCCACTTCATAGAGGCAGAATAACAAATCTACAATATGCTCAACATTTAAAGCAAAGTTGAGATCTCTATTTATATATCTGTATTTCAGTGTAAGCATTAGAACCTATGTACATGTGAAGCACACATCTAAACACCCATTGTAACAAATGTAAATCAATCCATATAGTTAGTAAAGTTTGGCCTGCTTTTCCTAAATAGACTCCTGTTCATTCAGCTAAATCATCCTCTATATTTCATTGTGATCAAGGGGACTAAAAATTCCTTTCTTGGAACCTATAAACAAACCAGAAAAGATCCTTTTTGTTATCAAAGCTCTGGCTGCATTAATAGGTCTTAGTGGCCTTGACCTCAAGGAGAGGTGCTATCTTGTCAAGATTGAGTAGAATGATATCTTATGCCTCAGCAAGGAGGTAGAAAGCTGTTCTGAGGTGTCTAGTACTGGGCTGAATCAAAACCTTAAACCTTAGTCTTAAATTGTCGACCAGTTTCATTAACAAAGATATAAACATCTCCGGAAATGTATGTCATCCTAAAATAGGTACCCAAACTATATGGAATAAATAAATTTCTGTAAATGACAAAACATCCTATTTACCAGCTGTGAAATCTGGGTCTAGATTTAGTTGCTTAGACATATATTTGCAATGTCATTTTAGGCCCTGTGGGGACTATAGCTGATACCCAGGCAGGGCTCTGGGTCACTAGTTTTTATTGTGTCTTGGATCTGCCAATTGTGGAAATGACTAGGATACCCTAAGCTTTTTCAAATGGCTCAAGGAGACTTATTTTTTTTCACCAGTAAAACAATCCTGACATAATTGTCTATGTAAATCTACAGGTTTCTGAAAAACTAATTTTAAATGAGGTCGACCTGGTTTATATGCACAGAGCATGAATATCCCTTGGAACAGATTAAGAAGGTTTTTTCCTTTTTCTTTAGGAAAAAGATCAGTACTGAGTGTTGATATCAACCAAAAAAAGTCATCATTCTGTCACTGTGCTCAATAGAAGGTTTTTTTCTTTTACTTCATGTTCTTCTGCAAACACACTGCGTTGTGGGTTTTCAGTCGCAGATGCTCAATAGAGATTTTCCTCAGCTTGTGTCTATTTTGTGGCATCAGAATTCATGTGTTTGTCATCTGAATGTTCCAGAGCAGAAGGGAAACACTGGCCTTTCTTGCCTCTCAAGCAGCTCCCATAAACCACACTGCATTTACCTATTATTCAGCAACTGTTGCCATCTATCACCAAGGCCAGCTGTCTGCTCTGATTCTATGGGGTTGGGAAACTGTTGTAGATTTTTGTTATTATCTTTGCCTGAAAAATACCACAATAAAGAACAAAATTACCCTTGGGTGATGATAAAATATAAATTAAAATTATTATTACATCCTAACACATCTTTAAATTTTATGAAAGGAAGCTTTGAATTATAAAGATAGCCTGAAATGAATTCTGTAACAAGTGCAGTATCTTCCAAATAGCAGCTATTATAGTTTCATTTTAATTTTCGTTGTTATTTTGGATGACTAAAGTGTGTTTATGACTTGCCTTAAAAATCCCAGTTAGACATTTTATTAGAAATTAGCTTCATAATATCTTTCAACTACTCTGAAATTTACTGGTTTTGACATTTAAGCAATTAAAAAAAAAGTTCTTGCATGAAAATTTCATTTTATTTTCTATGTTGAAAGGTCAAATGCTGTGGGGTTTTTTTTCCAGATCTTTCTTTTTCCATTCAAATCCAAAAGGAATAAGCTGTTTGCTTTTCTAATACTCTTTAAAGAGAGAACAAGGACTAGCCTTCACCATGAATTTCAGGCAGCAAGACTCTTAGCCCAGTGCTGCTCCAGTAGTTCAGCATGCTTCTGGCGGTGTCCCCTAGGATAGCAGAACTGTGGATGAACCAGAAAACCTTCACCATGCATTAGGAAATCAAAAGCACTTGTATGACTTTATCAACATCAAATAAGGGTGCATTTGCCATCACAGCCAAGATTTTAATGCCCCGAAGAGAGCGTTGTTCCTAAAAATAAATATAACTTTATATCAACACAATTCAAGTTTCTCAACTTGAATGTTTAGCCCAAGGCTTGAAGAGGATAAAAGTCCCATGCGACCACATTGCTCTGTGTTTTGGAAACAAAATTCAAGCATTGTCTTAGGTATGTGCATTGTTGACCTTTCTCAAAATTCTGACTGTTAATTTCCTACTTCAAGGTATAAAGCAGAAAATACTTGAAGTTGTAGAATTTTCAAGTGTCTCCTCTGGACTGTATTTAAAAGGCAATTAAATTTCATGCCAGCTATATAAAATATTACATAATTCTTTACAATTTTCATTAACAGAAAATCTCATAAACTGCCCTAAAAAAGTTGCTGCTAGAGAGATGATGCACGTGAGACCTGTGGTCGATCCAAATGAGGTGCCAGACTGATGAAGAATCCCTTCTCAAAGGGAGCAGTTGCCAGAATACGCAATCAGAAGATCCTTTTATCCTCCCGGGAGTTTTATGAAGCACATTGTTTAGTTCAGCTAATTTTCTTCACCTCTATGACAAAGAGTCATTTGCAGAATAAACATAGTCTCAAAATTTGGATGATATTTTTACTTTTGGCTATCACACAGATTTTACCAAAAGCTTAAATAAAGGACTTTGACACAACTGCTATATTTTAGACTACCAAAGCTGGGCAACAGGAATCCTACCTGAAGTGATGGCCTGCTGTACTCCAAGCTAGCTGTTCTCAAAATTTGACTTCTGTCTCATTCATCATATATATAAGTGAAATTATATGCAAAAGGTTTGGGTGTATCCTTATTCTCTGTTTGTTCTGAGACACCCTAAAGCCTTATGGTGCCAGTACATCTAAGTTTGGGATAGAATGACTAATAATTTGACTGTAAATTTTCACTGGCTCAGAAAAGTGGCTCAGAGATCTTCTAAGTATATGTAATTAGACACTTGCATGTACAACACAGTTGCTTTAAGATCTTTTTTTTGGTGCATGTGTTTTTCAGTTTAAACCAAAATGGTACAATAGATTGTGCGTGAAACAAAGAAAATCTTTGGAAACAAGCATAAATTCATTGAAAAAGTAATCCTATTATGGCAGAATCTGTCATTCTGTAAAATCTCCTCCTACAAAAAATCAAACGAAGGACAACCTCAAACCTCTCCCCAACAATAAAAAAAGACAAGTCTACTTGTTTGATTTTACTTTTCTTGCCAAGTCTTATATTCAATATTTTTTCATTAAACTTCAAAAAAGTAATGATGCCTATTAAAAGTTGTAGCTGAGGTTTTTGAGGTTTTTTAACACTTTAAAATAATGCATCCAAGTATTGGAGAAGAGATACTGAGCTGGCATTAGTGGTAACAGTTACAATAATAAGAAGTTTACTGGTTAAGAATCTCATTTAAATCCTGGAAAATTCTACATAGTCTAGAAAGTTTTGCAAAGCAAAGGCAAACATAACATGGTTTTGATAAGCAAATGTTACAAATATAAATGTTGTTCTTCTTTTATTGTATTAGCAAAATTACATGAATAATTGTGAATTAATTATATTTTTTTAATTGCATACCTATTCAGATATATTTTTGCTGATACAACCTGAATCCAGAATAGCCTAAGCTATGATTTCTTCAAATCTCAAACTTTGTATCATTAAGCTTGCTCAGCACTTTGATGCAAGTCCTCTAGGGAAAACTGGTGGGCTGCAGAGGGTGCTATTAACAGCTTTGTGAGCTGTGATCTGCCCACTAAGAAAAATGCTGACAAACTGCTAATTATTCTATGGAGATATGAAGAGGGTTCTCTTTCAAAGAACATGAGTGACTCTGGACCTGGATTTTGATGGATTATTAACCTTTTTGTCTTTATCAAATTCTGAGTGGTTGGTTGTGAGGTTCTTCTTTTTAAATTTTTAAGGGTTTCAGTGTATAAACATTCTCCTAAATCATTACAATGCACACCTGCTATATAATTGCATCACAGAGGGACTATATGAGTGGAACTGGATGTGATCCTGTTATTCCCATTCATAAATACTAGGCAGTTTCAAAACATGCATGAAAATGGAATTGCCTCATTTTATTTTAAACATAGAAATAAATAAATTTTAAAAAAGATAAAATAGGCAAGGATTCAAAACTCAGAAATTTTTTCCCTATTAGCAACTTTTCTCACTTTACATCTTAGATTCCACGCAATATGTTTATAATTTCCATTGTTTGTATTTAAACTTCCTCCATAATCTTTGGGATTTGTTCCTATTTTCAGAACATTTCTCTTTTACTCCTTATTTGGTATTTAAATTTTGTGCTGTATACTTGCTGATGTCTGCTTTATTTTCTATGTCCAATTTGATGTTCTACTTTTTGTCCATCTATTATATGACAATGCTCTGATAGGAAGTATTAACTCATGACTCAAGATGGGTTTGGAAGGGGCCCTGAGCAAACTGAACTAGTGGGTGGCACCCCTGCTCTCAGTTCTGTGTATATGTGTGCTCAGCTAGATAATCTTTAAGTTCCTATGGAGTTCAACCCTTAGGAAGCAAGGGCCAGCCAAGATTGATACAAGCCAAAGGAGCAATAGAAGTCAGAGTCCACAAAAACTTACCGTTTTATTAGGAAATTATGTGCTTGGCATAGAAATTGGTATTAATTCAGTCCCCTGTCTTCTGGTATAAACACACAGCAGTGAGTTTTGACATGAAGATAGGGGGAGAAAGAGAAGAGAGATTAGAGAGAGGGAGAGAATAAAGAGTAGAAAAAGAAGAAAGGAATTTCACCAGTCCTGACCCCAACATCAATCCACCTGACATGGTGTCCAGGGTCTTGGAGGCACGCACCTGGATTTTGTGGGGGTATCTAGACAAGTTTTCTTCACCCTGCAGATAAATATCTTGCTTTCTAAGCAAATTAGTTGTCATGCACATCTCATTCTTCTAGACCTTTTTGGAAAAGCCTCTCTTCTAGGCTTATACAAGTCCTTTTCAACCCAAAGGTCCCTCCAACTTTAAAAGATTCTATGATTACATGGCATCCTATTATGGAAAGACTATTTTCTCACATGTGTAGAAAAAGCACCATTTGTCAAGAGGCAAAACCTTTTCATTCATAGTAATTTTACAAGTATCAGGGTATCTTTCTCTTATTTACAATATGCACACACATAGGAGTCTATGCATTTTTAATATTGAAGTCTTTCTATAAATCCAACATAGTACTTACATAATATTCGCCATGGAAAGAATATCAGAATATTAAATTCTGGTGAAAAAAACCTGTGTGGGATGGGACTTAATGACTATAGATAACAAACATAAGGAGATATGCTAATACACATTCATATTTTATATATTTTATAGACAGAAATAAATATGAAGAATACTTGTCTCAGAGTCAATTGTTCCATGCTCTTCCTACTCCAATACAATGAAAATAAATCTTGATTAAGGGTTGTAGCTCACAGCCCCAGGGCCACTCTGCAGGCAGAGTAAAAAATGAGTACATATCTACATGTCCAATCTAATGGTGGATTTACAAACTGCAGCACAACCACATCTATTCCTAGGTCTAGAAAATCTTTATGTTACTACTCAGAGAGAAACAGCTCTTTCATACAGAGTATTGAAAAGAGATTATATTTCAGTGTCAAAAAAGAAGCAACCATGAAAAACATAAGCTTTTTGAGAATTTGCAACTTGCTTCATGATGAGTGTAAGTCAATGTTTTACTTTAACAAGAAAAACAACCCTATGAAATAAAAGCATCTGAGACACCACTTGTAAATTTGATGTCATTTATTTCAAATAGTCTGTCAAATCGTCAGAAAAATAATTTCTTTGTAGAAATGCCAAAAGTACATTGGCCTCGGGTACAAGAAGGGGAGACAGAAATAAAAGTAAAATTAATTCAACCGTGTATAAATTAAGAGATGTGTTTATGTTTCTGAGGATATAAAGCTCTGTCAGTGGCACACCTTGTCAACTTGTTCCTGTTTGTCATTCAGGGTAAAATAAATCTGTTTCTTTTTCCTTCCATCATTTATCTTTTTTGACAGGTAGCATTGCAAGCAATAGTGTCAGTCAGGGGGGGTGGTATATGTGTCTTGTGACTTCACTGAAACTCTAAATAATATGGTGTTTGCAAGTAAAAAAGATAATTGCCAACATTAGTATTTGGATATGCATAACATTAAATATAGGTCAGGGATGTAGACAGCTAGGAACAGCATGAAAAGAATCATTTATGTTACACTCATAAGTAAGCTTTCTGTAGCTGGAGTAAATTAAAATCTTATTGGTTAATTAAAGTAATAAACCACTGTATTTTGGGGTTTATTTGTTTGTTTGCTTTCACCAGATCTCAAGATAAAAAAAAATCCCTGCAATTTCTGAAGAATCTTGGTAAAAAGGATGTCATAAGCATAGGAATCAGGATTGTGGGCATTTCTGCACACTGCAGAAGCATACTTACAACCTTTATTATATGTACAATGAGAAATATCAAAGACAGAATGCAGGTTACATAGATGTTGACCTGATTTGATATGGTTTTAATATATATTTATATACACATATAAGGACTAGAAAAAATATTTCTGTAATTATGTCCTTATGTTATTCCTTTAAGTAGATTCACAAACCTGCAATAATTTAAGAAATAACTAATATCAAAATATCCAGAAATAGTTAGTATAAATAATTTTCATAGCATGCTATTATGAAATTATGTTTATATGTAATCTTCCTAACATATGATTGTGTCTGCTATGTTAGTTTCATAACTGATTTAAGCCTGTAGTTTGAAATTAAGTATTTATGAAACAGTGGCAATGTTCTTTATGATTTGGGTTTTGGTGGAGTTTTTTGGTTTTTTTTTATTTTCCATTCAGTACCTTTTCAGTTTATAGCAAACTGTCAGCATCTGCAGTAGAGGAGATGGATGTCATCTGGAGAAATGGAAAAATTGTAGGAATGAGATACTCCTGTAGGGGAAACAGGCATTGTGCAAAAAATACTGATACAAGAGACTCTAACTAAAATAATTTAGAGAAAGAAATGCTATGTACAAAAAATGCTACTATCTAGTTTAATTATCCAGGAAGTTTATTTTCTAGCACGTTCTTTGCATTGTTTTTGTCCAGTAGTCCAGTTTTAAAGAAAGAAATAATTTTGTAAATACACCTTTTGAAATCCCTTCTCCTGCTCCTCAGAAAATATTCAGACATTGCATTTATTGTATTCATATTATCTTACATTTCTTCAAAAATCTAGCATCTATAGAAATCTTTTCAGATGTTTTTGCATTATTTGCCTGAATTCTGAGCTCCTTACTAACACTGTAATAAAGTTCATACTTTGCTGTTCTTTGTCATGTATGCAACATCTTATTTTTCGAATATCTATAACACTCCACTATTTTCTCAAGACCCTTTTCACTTCTATTGTTTCTTGACAATGCTTTTGTGCTTTCAGAGAACCTGAATACTAATGTAAATAGCAAACAAGTTTGTAAGAGAAAGAGAAAGATTGTGGCTACCAATGAACTCCCAAATACATTATTCCTATGCAGGATGTATTCCAGAAATCACACAGTTTGATCATTCAACAATATTTGCAGCTTCAGTTACACCTTTAAACATTATTTATTTTAAATATGGTGTGGAAGGTATCTGAGATTTTCCATAAGATTAAGAAATTATTCTTTCTCTGGTGTATTAAACAAAATACTCTAAGTAGCTGATATTATTGAAAATAATACTTGCAATGGCAACCGCATTAAACATCTTAGGATTTTGTTCTGTTCCCATAGATTTTTTTTATATCTGTCATTAAGCTATTTTGAATCAATAACTAGAAGCAGAAAAATTCTGTGATCTCAGATTCTTCCTTGTCACGATGTAAATTGCCAGTGATTCATTACACAGCTGGAGTACTCCTTCAAGGAGGAACTATGCATATCCAGAACTCTATGTACTAGGAAAGTATTACAGATATTTTGAAATTATAAAATGCAAATTATATTGATTTGTTGCCAAAAAAAAAAAAAACAAACCCAACAACCAAATCCCACCTCCCACAAACCATCATCAAAGACCAGAAATGAATAGGTTAATTAATTTGAGAAGTTCTGAAATGTCACAGCTGAGTGCTTGTTGATCCCCTTTTTGTGGCAAAGTGTGATAAAACAGGCAGCTTTAGATTTTTTAGATTCAGTGCATGCCTTCCACTTTGATTGCCACTTTAGAAACAAATGCAAACTCACTGTAACTTGATGACTAGCTCTCAGAATCTTGAGTCAGAATAGCCAAGAATTAATAAATGGTGGAGGTTTTCAGAATGTTCAAACATATTCTTCATCTGATAAATGTAGATTAATTGAAACATTTTATTTGTAAGGAAGATGTACAAAATATGCAGCCATATGACCCTTTCAAATGTACTTAGGGATCTCAGGTTTTCTCACAGGTCTTTCCACTAAGGTGTCACTTTAAAATCATTCAACCAGGGCCCAACTGTGAAAATCTAATCAGGATGTAGGGATTAAATTCACCAATACTCACCTTCTACTTCACAAAATCATGTACAGATTGAACAAGAATGTAACAAACCTGTCCTGAGAACTGCAACACATTTCAATATTGTCCTAATTAGCTATACACTCTCCTATATAACTTTCAAGTATCATTGTTATTTATGTGACAAGGAGTGTAATCTTGCTGGAGACCATGTTCCTTATTAAGATTAAAATTCTTTATATTTGCATGTCTAAGTTTCCAGTATTGCAATTATTTGCTTAAGGCCAAAATTAAATATTAATTTCCACTTAGTGTTTAAAAGAAAATCTATAAAAATTCAGCTATGAAATCCTTACAAAGTTAAATATAATTGTATTTTTCAAAAGTTGTATTTGGTGACAATTGCCTTTATTTGACCTGTGTTCCTGAATATCACTGGGGTTAGTTGCAACCAGTACATATCACTTCACTTCTACTGTTCCTTCTTCCTCACATTCTTCTTCAACATCAGCATTTGGTTCCTCCCAGAGGATCTAGATCTTTGTGAACTCCTCCAGTGTGAGTGCTTTCCTTGGGGAAGCGTCCTTCAGGGACAGACTAATTCAGTGTTCCTCCATGAGCCATATTTCCTGACAGAAAACCTGCTCCTGCATGTGGTGCTTACTATATGCTGCAGCTTTTGCCAGGACACTGCTCCAGTGTGGGCTCTTTATGGGTTGTGGCTTTTTTCAGGGCAGGGCTGCTTACTCTGCTGTGGTGTCTTGCAGGAGCTGCAGGGTGAAAATTCCCTGTGTCATGGTGCTCCATGGGCTGCAGGGAGACTGCTTCACTATGCTCTTCTCCATGGGCTGTAGGGGAATCTCTGTTCAGGTATGTGGGGAAAAAAGTCCTCTCCTTCTTCTCTGATCTCAGTGTCTGCAGGAATGTTTCCCTGACATTTTCTCATTCATCTCTCCTAGCTGCTGCATACTGTTTTTTACTATTTCTGAAATATGTTATCACAGAGGCACAACCAGCATCACTGATGGTTTCAGCTTTGGGCAACAGTGGGGAGTGGTTGGAACTGGTTTTGTCTGACACAGAGGCCACCCCTGTATAGGCCACTTGTTACAAAAACCAAATACAACGTTTTTAAGCATTATTAAAAATATTATTAAAGGTGATAACCAATATCACTAGGATTTTTGCTAAGTAGAGGCTTAAGAATAGTTTATTTTAGTTTTTTACTACTTACTCTTTCTTTCCATAAGAATATATGTCTTTCCCTTAATTAGTAACTAGCAAATAAGCTGTTCTGTGACACACCATAGTAGCCACTTAAAGTGTGGTTGCTATTATCATAATTTCAAGTTAATTGCATATGGTAGGAACACAGTATATCCTAACTCCTTTGTGGTCGGTCATACATGGTACGCTTGGCATTAACCAGGTATTTTCTCATGCCATATAGCTAATTATGACCCTAAAGCATTAAACAAGATGAATTTTTGTTGGTAGAAAGAAAATGAAAGTTGATATGTACTAAGTAAAGTGCTCTGTGACTCACAATATATTTTAATGCATTAAAATTTTCCAGTCGTGTATCATTTTGCCTCTAAAATAAGATTAAAAAGAAATGAATTCAGCAGCTTAATAAAGATTATATTCAAGAAACAGAAAATAGGGCTATCATGCATATAAAAATCTGTGTTTGAACAAATACCCAAAGACAGAGAAATGCAGTACTGGCAGTTAAAGGCATACACAAAAAGAAGTTAGTCATCATAAATAATAACCAAAATAATTAATATCAACTTATTATTTTAATAACAAGAGATATCTTCTAAATATTTAGAGTTTCACTTGGTGCAACAAAGCTTGCTTCAAGATTACAACTGTTGAAATGTTTATATTTTTAAATATAGCTTGAAATTAATGGCATCAGGATTCATAAGTTAAAAGATTGGAGAAAAGAATATAAAAGTAGAAAATTTTGAAAACAGAATAGATGAGTCTGTTCTATTTGTCACATAGTCTGCTTATTTCATGTCAAGCTTATTACTTTGCAATTACCTGAATAGATATCTATACACTTCCATCTGGTTTTACACTAATTTTTTTTCTTAGTGCTTCCATTACAGGGACAGGGAGGAGATGAGGGACACAGTTTTCCCCTGAGGCACCCATGCAGACGGTGAGGGCCTCTCCCAGCAAGGGCTGGTGCCAAAAAGTCACAGTCCAGTGATTGCTCCTGCAAGCAGCAGCTCACCAATGGTAGGGAGAAACAGCAGGGAAGGTTCAGCAACAGCAGCAAATCCTCTGGGCAGGAGAAAGTCCAGCACCAAAACCCACAAACCTCTGCCCTCTGAGCTGGCCAAAGACTGAACCACTTCCAGCTAAGAAACTGCCAAAAACCACACCACTCCTCCCATTCCCCCAGAACCATTCCAACAGTATGGATGGCATTAACTATATCCTTTGTCTCTTAATCAAGGCTCATTTGCCATTTCCATGACAGCAAATCAGAAGAACATTCCCTTAAGAAACCAAATCCCCAACACCAAGTATTTTACATTGAGAGTCTTTTTCCCTACAGACACTGAGATGGTGATTCCTCTGACAGGGACAAGCAGCGACCTTTTTGAAGGAAGCAGAGAGGAGCTAGGAAAATATATAAAGGTGGAGGAGCCAAAAATCTGGAACTCATACCCTTGTTTTCAAGAGCGTGTAGATGCTTCATTAAAATGTGTTTCTTTTGAAAAAAAAGGTGACATTTGTAATAATTCATGCATTTTCACTGACTATTTTTTGTCTGTTCTTGTAACTATCTATCTAGTCAGTATTTCTTTCCTATGAGGAAAAAATGCAATTTAGTCTTCTCTGAGGTCAAAAATTCAAACCAGAAAGAAAAATTGAACATAGTGAAAAAAAAAAAAAAGAAAAAGTGGGGGCAGGAAGGGGAAGACCAAAAATAAATATACATTTATTCATATACTCTCTCTATATATATATGCAATATATATATACATCTCCTCTCATATATGTATTTAAATTCCTAAGATAATTTATTTACTTTGATATCGAGTGAGGGCCCTGAATGAATTACTTTTTGGGGTTTTTTTAATCTGTTTTCCAGTTCAGTTTAATATGCCTTAACAATACTGGAGAGGTGCACACGTTGCAACGAAAGCCAAGCATAAAGAAATTGATCCATTAGTGAGTGAATAATATAGGAACGATTGATCTTACCATCTTTATTCTGCAGAAAAATAGACTGTTTCAAAGCTTAATGCTTGTTGTTGAAAAATTAACAAGTGCAGTTCATTCCAGGTTTGGAGAATTATTCATTTCCTCCATGGAAATTTCTGATTCATAGGCAATTAGCAAAGAATAAATAGTTTTATGCTCATAGCTTTGTATATGAAAAAAGAAAGCATGGCCTATATATTAAGTCAATATTTTATTGTTAGCATAATTGATATCTTAACAGCCTAATCCAAGAATCATAATTAGTCAAGTTGTAGTTATTTCAGATATTGAAATAATACATTATGAATTTTTAGCAGCAAAAACATAATGGAAGTGGATAAACATACACTTTTGCCTTTCATCTCTTTTCCTTATGTTCTGTAAGTCTATGCAGGGTATAATTTCTCAAGCCCTCTACCATTTTAACATACCTGTATTTGTACAACATTGTAAAACCATGATGGTATCATACAAAGTCAAACAAAACTAAATCAAAGTAGTCATCAAAATAGAAAAATCAGTGTTACAACTAACTCTCAGTCTTGAGACCTTGCAAACTGATTATAAACATTATCTCCTCCTACTGGAAAATCACCACCATATGACAGTGCTATGTGAATAACAGTGGGTCTAACAAAACAGGTCGCTGTTAATGACTTGTTCCCTGGCCTCTAAACCTGAAGAAACCTAGACATCTATTGTACTTTTACATCCTCTCATGATCCTTGACCAAAATCTAACAAACATTTTCAAACCCTACTCTTGACATGTGCTTAAGACCCATGCTTCTATTTCAGTTTCTGGAGTCCTTAGACACCAACAGAAGCTCGCACACTGAGTCTGAGCTGCAGTGGGGCAGCGGCTGGGGTACATCAGCAGCCCTCTGCTAGTCTCTCAGAGCAGCTAGAGCAGTTCCTAATAATGCCTGATGCAAAAGGGAGCCTTTAATATAGCAACATTACCACTTTCATGTAGCAAATTACACATGCTTCAAAATTTATTTCTCTGTGGTTTCAAAATACCAGGAAAAAGAGTAGGATAGCTGTCTGGCTCAGGTCACAGCTTAGTGAGGAACATGTAGCTTTGTGTTGCTGCTAACCTATGTATCTTCCTGCCTTCAGCTTTATGTCACACTATTTCCCTTCTGTTCACACAGATACTGTGTTCACAGTGACATTCACCAGGCTGAACAAAAGTTATGGAGACAAAGAAGTTCACTGAGCTGAAAATTTATGTTGTTTATTGCTAATTTCTTTTTGGTGTGTTAGTTTTCAGTTGCCTCTATTCCTTGGTCAGGACGAACATATGGTTTCATGAGTGCTAATCCTACTGCAGGATCAGAAGGTGAAATATGCTTTCACTAGACATAGATGATATACATTGAATTTAGACTTTGATACTTTGTTCCCAAGGGCAGTGTGATGCTTCACAATAACCAGTGTAAGTTGATTACAGTAAAATAAACAGGATAGATTTCCTTGTACCCATGTACATTGCATTTAATGATATGTGTGGCTTCTGGAAAACAAGAGTTGAAAGCCTTTTACTTGGCAATGTACTCAATTGGTACTGCTGACTTGACAGTGAGCTGTTAATTTTGTCAACAAAGCAGATACTTCAGTGTTAAATGTTGTCGTAATCTGAACAGTCTCTGTGCCTGCACCTCCATAATGAAATTACTTAAGACAATTGCTGCTTGCCAAGACATCAATCTGAATAACACAAATCTTGCCAAAGAGTTGAAGGAGGACATAGTGAAATTCGGGGATTTTTTCCCCTCAACTTCAATCATATAATCATATAAGGTAATATTGCTTGACGTAGAGAAACATAGTGCCTAATTGGTATTCCATTTATATTTTCAGATGCAATCAGACTTGTTCTTCTAAAAAGTAAGAGAATTTTTAAACCAATCTTTTGATGACATTTTGCTACCACTGTCTTTTACTATAAAGACCAAAGTGAGATATATTAAAAAAATGCTAAAGTCAATGTAACTATGCATTTCCATTCACAAAAGAATTAAGCACTTCCCACCTGTGCTAACTGATTATTTCTTTTTTTCCCATCTCCTTCAGTTTTTGCTTCAATAAAAGTGTGAAAATGACAAAAATTGCTAGAGCAGTTCCCTACAAACTGTAGTACCTTCTCTCTCAGATTACATACTGAATTGAATTCAGCCCAGAAGAATTTGATGAGGGTGCCTACCAGATCAAACCCTCTACATCAAGTATGGTATACATGTGTGTCGAAATTGTCATAAAACATCAAGGGAGGGTCATCCAACTCTACTTGTCTGAGTGCACATGTGTTATCAAATCTAGGAACCTTGATTCTCCATGGAGAGAAATAGGCACTTCAAGGATTTGTTTCATCTAGCCAAATTTAAGTATTTAAGGTGAAATGAATTATGCTTGAAGAACACTTGCATCTGTTCACTGATTGTTGGGAGAAAAGGGTTAAATGAAAAAGGGGAGGAAGGAATAGTTTTGCTCCAAGTGACCTTGCAGCTAGGAATGCTAAAACTGTCAGCGTGGGAAAACCACATTTGTTATGCTTCATGTTGTTCATCCTCTACCTGTTTTGAGAAGTAGAAATGCTGTGGGGAGATAGCTCACTCTCACATGGATGTGCGAATCCTTTCATTATTGTGAGGCCAGCAGCAAGGCCACCTCTGCCGCGGCCCATGTCAACCAAGTCGAAGGGAGCAGGTGTCCCCGTCAGCCCCTTCTGCCCAGCATTGTTAAATGTTCAAAGTAATGAAATAAATCTACTCTCTGCATTTTGGCTGCTGTGTGATGGTTGCCCTTGGTTACCCATATGTGTCAATTCACACACCAACTGCTGAAGGGTATCAAGAGTGATGGGGTCAGGTGCAGGTGCCAACACGGACACAGCTGAATTCCAACTCTAGATGTCGAGTTTGGGCCACCTGCACCTGTAGGAATCTCTTCACCTCGGGGACCCTGGCGATACAATATTTAGATATTGGTAGGACTGAGTTCCATCCTGCCATTGGGTTGTAAAGAGGACAAAGTAGACAGTATTGCTTTTAAAGGCACAAAATCCAACTGACTGCAAAAGTGAGTTCAAAAGTATGATTTAAATAGAAACTGTCTTTGGAAGTTACAAAAAATTTTAAAAGTTGTACACCTGATTTTTTTTTTCTCTAATAATATTCAAAGATTTGCATTCTCACTGAAACTTTGGAGCTTTTTGGGTTTTGTTTAATAAAATGGATTTTTTAGTTTCCCATGGGTTCAACTATAGAAAGATATTGTTTTACACCTACCTGATTTTTAGAGACAAAAAAAGTATTTGCTAAATTTTATCTGTCATAAATTGACAAATTCAAATGCACACTGAATTATAGAATTATGCTATTTGGTAAATGTAAGAGCTTCCGGTGTTAGAGCTTTTGAGAAGCAGATTTTTACTGTGGTAAATTCATTTAGAGTTATTAGCAATGTCTAAAATATACTCAGTTCCAGGAAATCTATGCTGCATGTTTTATTCAAATATGAGATATTTTTACTGTAAAGCATTAAACTGATGTTCCAAATACACATCCTAAGAAAAAAGTGCACATATAATGGTGGAAAAGTGGCAGTCTAATCATAATCATTAAAGCTATAAATACACTGGAATAGGAATATTTCGATGTTATGAGGAACCATTCAAAATTTGTATTAGAAAACTGCAGATTTGTTCGCTGAAACTAACTCTTGTAAAATAGCAGAGCATCAGACGTCTGAACCCTCTCTTTCCTGACCTATAATGTTTCCAAATAGAGAGATATACAAATCAGCAAGGAAGATCCAAATTCTGTTCAGATCTTTGCAAAATACTGACTAGCACAATACTACTCTATTTCATGGTTCCTTATTAGTTTACTCCTTTCACTAGCTCTGATGTAGATGACCTACAACAGCACAGTTCTCAATGCCTGTAGTACTGATCAATCTGTTCATACACTCTGAATTCACTGTACAAGCACTTAAAGCTTTCTTAGATGCCCATTCTGCCCTTTTGCTCCTCAATCTCCTCATCGTACTGGCTTGAGAATTGCTGACCCTTCGAACCCAGCAGATCACTGACATAGCATCAGATGAAAGGCTGGAAATGCAGTCCATACAGTTTTCTTTTTAATGTACGTTAGGAATGTTTGCTTCCATATTATGAAATGCCTTTGCCAAGTCTTTAATTTTTCTGTTTGCAAACAGAAATCTGATCTAAAAATGTACGTCAAGGGTGTATTCCAGCTTAGCTAGCCATCTAAAAGTTAAATAGGTGGTCAGAGTTCAAAATGTAGCCTCCCTCTATAGTTAGTTACTCAAGAGCAAGAGGCAACTCCCAAAAGGTAATCCATCTGATCTTGGTTGTGGGTCTGAGATAAGGGCATGAATTTTCTGTGCCAGAATCTGTTTCTCTATTGACTAAAAGGGGAGGGAGAAGAGGCCTAGACAAATAGTTTGACTAGATGCCCATTTTTCAGGCAGCCAGACTTAGGCGAGATGCATTTCATCCAGGAATGCCTCTCTCTGTGATGTCAACAGACCAGTGTTCTGTATCAGCTGGGTATGCAAAGACAAAAATATCCCTTTAATTATGCAGAAATGCAAAATATCCCCGTTTCACACCACATTAATGCCCACACGGACATTTACAGCCATTCAGAAAGTAATTTTCAGCCTCCAGGCCCTTGAAACATATCTCTGGTACAACTCCTTTGTCCAGAACTACAAACACCTCTTCAAACAAATACAACACAGAAGGAGTTTCATGTCAACTCCTTCTGTCTCTTCAGCTCATGACTGACCTGCATTAATAACAACAACAACAACAAGTCATTAATCTCTTAAATAAAATATCAGCAGGCTAAGTACAGATTTTTAATTACAACGTAGAAAGAGGGACTAGAAAAAGAGCAGTAAATAAGAACATGATGGGAAACTTCAAATAAATGCTTATCAGCATGAAGCAAATAACTTTTAAATATTATGCAAGGTCTCTTACAGCTTTAATATGATAGCAAATATAGCTTGTTTTTCTTTCTGTGAAATGTGCTGTCAAAAAATATCTATAGGTAAAAAGAGTGTGAGCAGTGTCAAAAAAATGTAATATCTGAATTCTGGAGTATGCGACGTATGAGGGGATGCTGAGATACTACTGACATTTTAAAACTTGGGGGTTTATTCCAGTGAGAGCTTAAATGATCAATTCCAGCTGCCACAGCAAATGAAAACAGATCCTATATCCAAAGCATTGCCATTCTTATTTATTCACCTAGTGTGATTTGAAAGGATGCTCGACTAAATCGAAAATATCTTTGTCAGTGAGGATAAAATACTCAAATTTTGTACGAGTTACTCTTTATTCTCTGTGCTGATATGACATAGAGAAGTTGTGGACCTACAAGTATTTTGCAGATCATAAAACGGACCCTGGTAGATCTCTAGGCTACTTCTCTGCCAACAAAAGGACCACCTTTGGGGTCAGACAAGGCTGTCTAGGTCTTGGTCCACTTGAAGAATAAAATCCTCTAAAGGATGGATGCCTCTCAGGAGAACACAATCCACTGCTGACTGTCCTCAACAGAAGAAGAAATAAAGAGGTCTTCTTTCTTTCATCATCATATCCTATTAAATAAAGATAAAAATTTGAGGAAAGAAAGAAAGAAAATCAAGGAATATAAAGTAGTTAATTTGGTCCTTAACTATTTTGGTTAAACTTACTGGTGATGTCTGGGAAAAGAACAGAACCAGTACCTATTTGAGTTCAAGTTACAGAGGAAAACGAAAATCTGAAATAGAGGAAACAAAAAGCCATCTGTCTCCTATAGATATTATTTGTTGCTCCGACACTTAACTATAATTGTGCCTTTTTGATTCAAAACAATGACACAAATGACATGTTGAACATTTCCAGCTTTTTTTGCAAGTTGGTATCTGACAGGTGTCTGGTTGGTATCCAGTTCTGTTGCCTTAATGACTATCCCAGAATAATTATTAACAGGGAATAAAAAAGAAAATATTGCTACTGTGAGTTTCAATGTAAACATTAATTTTAAAAACTAATGAAGTGTTGAAACTTTTTGGAATATTACTTGGAGAGGTTTATCCTTAAAATGTCTTTATTTATTAGTATGTCTGTGTTTTCAACAAATTCAAGCAGCTATTTACCGTATGAAAATATGGATTATTTTCTCAACAATCAAATATTTGTTTATATGCATTTTAGATACCAGATTAGATTTTATATTTAAACACTGAGTTGAGATATTAATTTATCTCGATTAGTATAATTTCCCTTACATTATTAGTTAGAAAAATATATTGTCTGTGTTATTTTTTCATTGCCATGCAGTGTGTGTGCCATTGTAGTTATATTAAAAACGTGTTTTAATTATCAACCTCTTTCTTCAGAGGCAAGGAGAATGCAGAAAACAAAACCTTGCTTTTTTTCTGTGCAAGCCAAGGAACATTTTCATGATTGGGCTTCTCTTTATAGGATTTCATATGGACAGCATGAGTCATCCTGAACAGACTGCTCTTCTGCAGCATTTAGTTAAGAGTCATCTTCAGAGTCCAGAAATCATGGAAAAGTTTTGCAGTTTGGTTATTTACTGTTGTTTGAAACAAATGGAATATCACTTATTTCCTCAAGAAATTTAATAAATATTTCCACTGTATATTATAAATAACACAGTTCTGACTTTGGTTGTGTTTTTTTTTTTTATACAGTCTACTGGAGGCAGCTTACTAAAGTCATATAATTAATATTTTGAGAAATTTTGTATTCCCAGTTTTCTTACAGATTACTTAATTGTTCTCATTAACATTTTCTTTCTGTTTCTGTGAACACTGTATAAACGTCCAATATGATTCCACATCAAGTACAAATGGAAAGAGAGCAACCTGAATAATGTCTTTCACATTTCTATGTTTTTACTGAGCTGCTCCTAAAATGATACTTATGAGAACCAGATAGGTATGATATTATATAATCTAATCCTCTTTGTAAACCTGACTCCTTTCAATGAGCTTGTCAGTCTCCCATTAACTTGGTTTCAATTTTTCTTATCACCAAGGGATGAATAATAGCATTCATAAATATTGTGTGAATTTAGCAGTACTAATCTGTCAACAAGTATAAAAATATTAATAATTTTAAAGTATTGTTAAAGTAATAAAGTTGTAGTAACGATAATTGAATTAAGCTCACAAAAATGAATTAAGCTCACAAAAATGACAAACACTAAATTTTAGAAATGATGTCCTTATTTGTTTTGTTCTCAAAAGAGAATGAGAAGATACTTTCTTCTTCACTGTATTCTAACAATCATTACTCCACTGACTTATTTTTCTATTGCATAATGTCTATCCTATCAGAACTAATTGATTGTGATATGAGGAATAGATGAAGGCAAATAACCTCAGGGTGACCTTCAAACAGAATTTCCCCGAAGTTAAAGACAAATCATTCTAAAACCTATAAATTATCTTCCATATGAGAGAGACTGTTGAAAATAAGTGATCATTCTTACTTTGATTACTTTCTAGTGACTTACTTTTCATAACACTGTGACTTTTCTATGGAAATATCTCTGCAAAAAAGTAGCTAATTTTAGTAGTAAGTCTAGTAACAGATTTCACTTATTGAAATCATCTGTGTTCCCTCAAAATTTTCTAGGATTTCTTTTCTTTCTTTAAAAGGGGTAAATAGTGATATATTTTTCTACTAGTACTGCAACAATCTTTTCATACCTTCATACTAGTCATATTTAAAATTCACCTAATTTCTTTATTAGTTGAGATCTTTTAAACTATATTTTCTCATACTTAAAAAAATTAAAAAACTAGATTAATTGTAAAAGACAGCAATCTAATAAAATGCTCAACTAAAATCAATATACATCACTGGGTTTATTTATGCACCATGACAGTAGAAATTCAGTGAGACAAGACAAAGATAATGGTATTTTTTAAATCTTCAACTTTCTTATTGAGACTAAATGAAGAAAAGAGAAATAATACATATTTAGTTATGTCTCAACCCTGCTAAAACTTATGCATGTTTCTAACTTAGTGGTAGTAGTTGCATTCTTTTTAATCTCACCATTGTTAGCAAAACATTAAACAGATGTATAAGCTTTGGCAGGATGAAAGTTTACAAACTGGCTTCCTCGAGATAATGAGTCCTAACTTTTCCTTCTGAAATGGTGTAAAAAATGTCTTAAATGCTTGTAAATATTAGCAGTACATATTAATTTTTTTTCTTTTTCCATAAACTGGATAAGATATAGTAACTAAATGAAGAAAGAAGCTAACAACCTTGGGAAATTTGATGAGCAGAAGGCAAAGAGAAAGGTGATTAAGTAGAGACCATAACAGGTGCAATACTCTCACAGGCACAATAACATAACACTTGGATCTTATATTCCTTGTGTAGTAACCATCTGACTATGAGTAAATTTTCTTTTCCTGTAATAACGCCTTCCAATCTGTAGGAAGCAATTATTAATGATTCTGGAG
Organism: Irena cyanogastra; assembly: GCA_013397155.1. Lineage (NCBI taxonomy): Eukaryota > Metazoa > Chordata > Aves > Passeriformes > Irenidae > Irena > Irena cyanogastra. Next base: position 78,161 of record VWZV01003824.1, on the reverse strand, counting down.
ATAAGTGTTTCTGTTGGGAGAAGTTCTGTGTGTGTACAGGAGAATTCTGATGGGAACTGCTATTGAAGGAATTATCTAGCTTGGAAGAAAAGCAGCCTTGGGTTCCCTTTACGGCCAAAGGAAGGATGTACTTATTTTTCATTATTTGTATTAAAGAGCCCAGAATACTTTCTCTCCTGATATAAGTGCTTCTGTACAGCATCTAACACTGTGTAGAATATGTGCAACAGAAAGAAGGGAAAAGATTATCATAGCATTGCTGAGGGAAACCAAGTCTGAAGGACATTTGATGAACACAGCTGCTTCCTAATCAGCAAGAGATTCTGATTTTGAAACTTTTTTTGTCTATTCAAAGTAATAACTTAGTCTGGCATGTGTTTGACTGAATGGGAGCCAATGTCCATACTATAAAGTGACAATATTGTAAGAAAATCTCCCTTAACTTGAAGTTAATTGCTTCCTAGGTGTATGACTTTATCTTTCCTCTTTAATCAGCTCTTAATGCACATGAATACTGCTCACCTTTGTATGTGGCTGTCGTCCTGAGAGGATTTTAGCCTTTAGAAACTATTGAAAGTATAAGCAGAACCATGTAATTGCTCAAGGATCTGTTTTAGAAAGAGACTCTACAGAACATGAGATAATTTGGGCAGAAAGAAGACCAGTGGCTATCAAAAGCTTTCCTCCTCTTTGTCCCAGCTACTTTCTCTTAAATGTAAGGTTAGAAAATACTTTTACTATGATTTAATAGGTACAGTCTATAGGTATAAAGAGTCAATTAGCTCTCAGGACATCTCTATTAGATCAGTGTTACATCTAGGTCTTAGGATGACTCTTAAAAGACCTTCAGCAAATAACTAGTGAAAACCACTGTAAAGCAATGTCTATGCTGCATGGAAGTCTTATTTGTGAGCTATTTCCCTATGATGCTTTAAAATCCTAAAGCATATGATTTCCTTTTAAATCTTGTAGTCCTAATGTTTAAATAAAATAACAAAAAATAATATAATTATTTAAAATTAATTGAAAATTAATTACCTTAACCAAAGATATGTATACATAAAAAGATGTAGATACATACAGCACATGAGTTACTCTTTAGCTTTCATAACTGCAAGAAAATACCTCAAACTATAACTGAGCTTCATCCTGTGGTCTCAAAATCCAAGAGACCATTTCCATTTTATATATCACTAATTTAAAGACAACTACATCCTGGCAGGCATACCACAAAGCTAGAAAAAATGTAGGGAAAAGTTATTGTAGGATATTTTGGAAAACAGGCACCAGAAGAGTGGTAGCAGTGATGTGTCCTTGGCTTCCCCGGGCAGCCAACAGCTTCTGGTCTGGTCTGTGTTAGTCATTGGCACTTTTCTCCTGCAGTTGCCCTCAGCAGCCTAGTTTTTCAAGTCTTTGGCACAAGGACAAGTGGCAAATAATTTACTGTGTCCTGACACCCACAACAGCAGCATCTGTCTAAAGGTGCCCCAAGAGAGATGGACTTCTGAGACCCTGTGTTTGATAAATATGGCGTGCCTGTAGGAAAATAAGAAGTTTGGGCAACTGAAGGCAATATAATTCTGCAGTGATATTAAAACCAAAACCAGACATCATTTTCTATGCCTCAGAAACTGGTTCACATCCTTTGTGGGCTTCCACAGGATAACAGTTTGTCCTATCTCTTTAGTTGCAAAGCTCTGAGTCTCCTCATGGCAGAAGTATCACAAGAAGAAAAATGCATAATTTGTAAAATTTATGTTAGCCAAATGAAGAATAATGGGATTGGTCTCATCTCAGTAACCCCTATCTATTGCCTTCAACATTATCAAGGCTTTCTTTTTACAGGGTCTCTTTATTCTCACATTATTTTACAAGCATTGAGGATACATGGGGAATTTGTTTGTATTTCAGTAGTAAACTGCTTCTGTGCACCACAAAGACTTAAACCTTGACTTAGCATTATTAAGGCCCAACCTAGCAATTCAGTTTTATAATTTGAAAGCAGAAACCATAGGTTTATTCTCTTATGGCAGCAATTAGGGAGGCGTCTGTCAGTTGTTTCATGAATACCCTTTCAGCATTGGTTTAAAGATGGAAAGTCTAAATCTGCCTAAAAAAAATAGCTCGTCAAATTTGAAATCATTAATTCCTTCCTCATAATTTTCCAAAGTTTTTTATTAAAAACTTTTTAATAGATGGCATTTTTTTAATTAAAGTTCCTCTACTAGAAAGCTTTTTTATCATTACACTAAAAATTGTTCAGAAAAAGTATTTTTCTTTTGTGAATGTCATCATTGGAAAATGTTTTAATTTACCTACATAAAGTATAGACAAAAATTAATCTTAACTGTCATATAAAATTTAGTCTTTTGATACTAAGACATCTGTATTTTTTTCCCAAATTATTCAAAGATCTTTGTCCAAAAAAATGTCCTTGAAACAGCATGGGGGTTTGCCTGCAAGTTGGGGAATAAAGCCTTTACGTGATAAAATCATATTGCTAAAAAGCCCAATTTTTGTGTTTCCTTTTTTGTCAAAATATTTGATCTCATACTAACACTCATATTTAAATTATTTATTTCAAAAAGTAGTATGCTAAAGGAATATATCTGCAACATTATCAAGCAAAACACGTCATTGTTAAGAAAACTTGCTGATCTTACATTAATTGCTACTTCCTTCAAAACATTAGTTTTGAGCAGTAGGAAGAGATGTATTTCTTATTCAACAGAAATATTGAATTCAGCACAGGAAAAGTCTTTAGGGTACTGTTGACAAATGAAGCATTATGCAAAAATGTTTCTCCCCAACTTTGCATTTAGTCTTTTGGAGGTTTCTTGTTTTGCCTTTTTTTTTTTAAATTTTTTTCTCTCAAAACTATAGTGGATTTCAACACACTGAAAATCGGATAGTCCTCAAAAGGCCCTGCAATAATGCTGAGATGGTGATTCTTATATGGAATAAGAGAAGCATACATATGCTTCATGCATATAACAGCATGCAACAGCAGCAGAAGGTTAGGAATAAAATATTACCATAAGCCACTACTGAGAATACAGTCTCAACTACAGGAAAGTGATTCTTGGTGGCGCAGGGTACATCAGATGCGTGTGTGTGCGTGCGTGTGTGTGTGTGTGCAGGTGCATGCACGTGTATGTGTGTTATAATAAAACCTTTGGACAGAAATCACTGTGCAGCTCTAAAAAATCCCATCCTGATGAGTATTTTGAGTATTTCCTGATTATGGATGGCTGGACAGTGTGATGCTGGTGTTGTTGTTGTCCCACCTAAACTCCACCTTGACAAATAGTTGTAACCTCTGAAAGACTCAGAAGTTGTCAAACACAGCCCTTTTCATCATGCTGTACAACACCAAGCACTTAACAACATTTCTAGTGCTTTCTCACAGTACAGTGAACACAGGATTGTGTTTATAAGGTGCTATTTAGATGCTTAAAAGAAGTAAGATGATCACAGTATTACACAGCAAACTATAAGATATGAATCTGATTGAAATAGTAATTGGACCAGACTGATTTAATTATTGGTCTTGTGGCTGGAGTTATAGATACACTAATTAAAACTCTATCTTCCTGTTTATAACTTGCATTTCCTCCTTGAACCAAAGGTCACTCTTAATGTTTTGAAGAGCAGCCAGATTGGAGCATCTGTGTGATTACCCTTATAAAAAAGGAGGCAAACATTTTATAGATCACAAAATAAATGCATCAATAAGCCTTTCCAAAAGCCACCTAGAAAAGAATGATAAGCTTTGAGTTAAAATCTGATCAGACTTAATATAGCAAGTGAAGAATAGATATTAATCACAGAAGTGGAAATAAATCAGAAAATATTTTGCTCAAGCGAAGCTGCTAGCATCCGGTATGAGGATCTGAGTTAGAGCACAGCCCATAAGATCATCTGCAAATTTTTTGTTGCAGGTACTTCAAAAGATTTGAAGAGCATAAAAGCAGAAGCATGGATATGCTCTTTAAAAAGCAAAATTGAATTAATTAGGTGGGATGGAAGACTACCTCTTAACACAGGAAAACCTATATTGTAAAACACAATTTCAAAACACTTTCTATTGTCATTTTTATTTCTCTTTTTTAGTCTATTAAAAATAGATGAAAATTAGAGTGGACAGCTTGGATTCCTTTTGAAATGTATTATTATAGCAGACATGAAGACTGATAGAGCTGAATGCAGTTAGATAACTGCATGATAAGTGAAAGAAGGATAGAGTATCATCAAAACAGAGTACATTCTCAAGACTTCTTTTCAAATACTTCTGAAGTATCTCCAGTATAACTTTCACTGTACACACCATATTTTCCAGAACTGAACCCGGTGTTTAAGATATAACAAAAAGTATACTGGAAATATTCTTTAGGGCTATGCAACTATTTTCTTGTCTTTTTTCTGATATTCAAGAACTGATTTATATGTTTGTAAGTTGTTGGGTTTTTGTTGGATTGTTTTTTCTTGGTTTTTTTTTTTTCAGGAAAGAAGAGGAAAAGCCACATAAATCTCTTTCCAGTTAAATACAAAATAGTTTAAAAAAGAAGTTAAGAATTATAATTAAAAGTTAATTAAAGTTATAAGCTAAATTTAAAAATAAGTTAAAATAAGGTAAAATGAATTATAACAAGCTACTTCAACTTAAACTAGCTCTATTCCTTTGAGACTAATGCAAATATGATGCACCAAAATACACCAAATATTTTAGTTGTCTTGTGAGTCATGAATGACTTAGGACCCTTAAATATAAAGTAAATGAAGAGTTAAACTAAATATGCCTTTGGTGATCAGTAATACAAACACTAAATACAGCTATTGAAATGAAGAATCCATTCTTAAGCCTAAAAAATATCCAATATATCACCAGAGAAAACAACAAAAACCAGGCTCCCAAATTATTTTGTAGTCAATCTAAATCCTGAGAATCATTGCCTCCATTCTTACATTTTAAATAGCTCTAGTAGCAAGTATGGAGCTTTATTTATTTACTTACTGTAGCAAGTCAGCTCAGTCAAAGACATTAAAATCTGATCATAGTTTGCTAACTGGTGTAAAATAAATCAGATGAACAAACCAAATCATAGGGAAAAGGTATGAAATGCCTGTTCTGAAAAGTTTGGGGGCAATTTTTAAATTTTTCCCCCAAAATCAAGAATATCTAATAGCCTATCTGTTCAGATGTAATTTAAAAAGTAGTTTTCACAGAAGCATAGTCTTATGTAAAGTTTTTCAGCTTTCTTCTGAATAGTTTCACAAGGAATGCAGAAAACAAAAATGGTCAATATTCATGACAATATTCATATCTTTTAGTTCTGAAAATATTCTAATGATTTTTACTTATACATATTCTGGTTTTGTACAGGGGACAACCTGCTTTGCAAATTCACATGCAGCATTACTTAAAAATAATAATATGAAAAAAATAGATATTTTTAGTCAATCAGGACTGGAAAAAATAAAATAATTCTTAACTGTGGTTTTAGGATTAATCCATTCATGTAGAGTTTTGACATGCAATCTGGCTTTCAAAAATTTTTATGCACTATTCAGAAGTATGAGATTTTTTTCCTTTTTTATTTTAATCCTAAGGTGATGATCACTCTATATTAACACAGCAAAGCTCATACATAAGCAATTATAATGGAAAAATTAACACAGTCTTCATTGATACACAAACAAGCTTTAATAATAACAACACAAATTATCATGGCTGTATGCTGTCAAACTACCAGCTATGTCCCTATACATTCTAGTCTACAATAAATATATGACAGGTCATTCTCCTTCCACCACTACTGTGTTTAAATCACAGAACATTTACCAGCTGTCTTGCACATAGGCAGGTATTGCCAGGTATCTAACTTGGCTCTCTGTAGGCATGCAGATTTTTCTTGAGCATAAGGAACAGATGATGTGTTGTACATTGTCATGGCTTGTCAGAAGTTACTATATTTATCTTGGCCCCTTGCAGAAAGTAGTTCACACATTTTTATCCATTTTTAAAAGGCACCTGACATACCCAGAGCTGTCTGAAAGGACAATCGAACTCACTCAGAGGACATTGATGGCTGAAATGGAAGAGCACCAAACATTTAACTTAAATTAGAGAACATATTAAGCTGGAATCATCTCACCAATATACTTTCTTTTTTTCCCAGGAAAGAGTGAGACATGAGGTTAGGAATTAACTCAGGATAGAAATCCATTTCAGATTTAGGTGAAGTGTACTGTTTTGAATTGTTTAGTCTGTAGCTTGCTCGCATAGATGAAGTATGTTGTTTTAAATTGTTTAGTCTGTTATATTTGCTGCGCTCAAAAAAAAGCCTGCTCAAAACTTCCTCAACAAGGGGAAAGGAATGTGACCTTCCAAGCGAGGGGGAGATAAGAGGGGCCCCTTGAAACAAGAAACAAACCAAAACTGAGAAGAAGATGGACAACCAGAGAGCTCTCTGCACAAGGACTGAGAAGAACTAATTGGAAGAGTAAATTAATATGCGTGAACTTATTTTGAAACCTAATTCATATGCAACAGGTTGGGGGACAAAGAGGAGTTTGGACTCTGGCAGGGTGGCATGTTCTTTAAGGAGCTATCCTGCATGTGTCGACGCTGAATAAAGATAAATACCTGCTTCACGAATTTTACAAGTTGTGGAGTTTTTTTCCGCAAATCAAGAGAATTTATTGAGAAATAGACCCCAGCACAGACCATTCACTCTGCTGAAACAATGAATTAGAAATTTCCATAGGACAAAGACACAAATTTAAGTGTGAGCCAGCTGTATAGCTAAGCACACAAAGTTGAATTCTCAAGAGCCATACAGCCTCTCAGAGCAATGTTTGTATCTGACGTTATAGCATTACCAGCTTTAATGAAGTTACTCACCTGAACCACAGAGATGGAAGCTGCCCCTTTCCAGTTCTGCTGTACCTGATGTGCCTAAACACACATTTTTGTAGTTGTTAAACATATGAAACTATCTTCTGCAATGCTCCTGAGTCTCTCTAAATAAGACACTGAGCATAAACACAGCTATTGGTGCAACTAAGCACAACAGTGCACATCTGTAATTTCAGAACTGTGTCAAGTTAAAAAAAAACAAACAACAGCTTCTGTTCTTGAGTTAAGAGAGCTGAGAAAAAACAAAAATATTTTCATCTATATTAAACCAGTTCTTATAAATTTACATCAGGTTATAGCATTTGAAAAGCTTAATTTGAAAGCCCTTCGGTGAATTCCCTTATGTAATCATGTTTCTGACCTGCTCTGTAGAGTTCTCACCTTACAGTACAAAACTGAAATTATGCTGTCACTTACTGGTTTTACACAAGAGGAGTCAATTTTTCATTTGGTAATGAAACCTGACAGTCTGACAGAAACATTGGAGAAGGCATGATGTGTATTTGTCTCTTGAGAGAATCAGAACTGGAGGAAAAACAGATACTTTGAATGCTTGTCTAAATGGGAAACTCAGTCCCAAGTAACATACTGCAGGCTTGTGTCATTCACAGCCACTGGAATTTCTTTTGCTGACTTCTCATGGTGTCATAGCAGGCCCAGGAAGGTACCTATAGATCACATTATGCTATATGTATAGCTGCACCGTGAATAAGGCATAATCTTCATTTGTGGCCAAAGAGTTTCTCCTCCTTTTTCCAAAAGGAAAGCAAGTTTATTTATGCACTCCTAAAACTCTCCTCCAGCCATAAATGGAAGCTTGTATTCAGACTTAATCTCATTTATACAACTTCTACCATAAGGGCAGATCACCAACTATAAAGAGTTTTATTTACACTCAAGTACACTCAAGTACATTACTCTGGAAAAGTGACTGTGGAAATTCCAGAGCAGTTAAGACACTATTTAGGTAATCTTAGAATTAAATCTACTCCTCCATCACCCCAGCATATGACCTGTTGTTTCAGTCAATTATTTCCTAATATGTTTGACTGGCTTTATATTATTTCTGAATGAAAAGACTCCTGTAATATAAACTAGACTCAAATTTAGGAAAGCCAGTAAAAAAAAAAAAAAAAATACAAGAAATTTCAGTTGTTCTAATGGTGTTTTAACAAGGATCAGGGTCCTTAACTACAGAAAGAAATGAGAGAACATGAGTTGCAAATTGTGTGATTATCATTTTTTGACTTTTTCTCTATCTTTGGAAAGTTCTCTTTAAAAGCAATGTTTTTCAGTCTTACCAAATTTCTGCTAGGTTCTATCAAAGAATATAAAAACACAAACTCTATATATATTAAAGCTAAGGGCAGATTTCACAGATGTAGTTTCACTGCCTTAAATCTGGTAAAGTAGTACTTGGATTTTTGATATAATTTCATTCCATACTGAAACTCATTCTAGTTTTCCAGATGAACCATCTTTGAATATTTTATGAGGATCTTGGCCCACCTGTAGCAAGCAAGCAAACAAAATTCAGTTTTATGTTTCTCTCTAAGGTATTCTGATATGCAACGCAACTATGTATTTAGTATGTGTAGTCAGAAATATATGTCTTTTTAAAAGGAATAAGCAGCACAATAAAAAATAAACAAGAAAAGTTCATATTAATATCAAATTTGTATTTTACCTTGGAGATAATTCCTTAACTGGAATGTCAGATCAAAATAATTTAAACATTTTAATGACCTGACTTTCATACATAGAAAGAATTAATGAAAAGGAAAAAAGATTAAAAATAAGAGCAGAGAATAAAGAATTCAAGCCTAAGACAATAATTTCAATGAGAGAAACACTATTAAACTGAAGAAAATTCAGGGGAATTTTCACATATAATTTGATGATGAACAAGAACAATTTATTCAAATAGAAGAGAACTTGAAAACCCAAGACTTCTAAAAATGTTATTTAAAAAAAAAATCCCTAATCCTTTTCTTTTTATGAATATTTATGTCTATCTTCATTCCAGGAGACCCTTTTTATCTCACATTTTGGAAAGAAAATAAATCTTGTTGAATGACTTTCACAGGTATTTTTTGTCAAAACGATTGTATGAAACAAAAACGTTTTGGAAAGAGGTGTTAAAGATTTTTTTGAAGTTAATCTAATTTTACTTATTAGAAGAATTTTTGTATTTTGGAAGAATGAAAGTTACTGGGAAAAACATAGGTTTGTCATGGAAAAGAAAAGAATAATGACTAAGCATGTTGTCTTAATAATGAATACAGAAATTTCTCACTATAATTTGTACTGAGTTTCTTACTCAGAAGCATTAAATACATTACCATTAGTCATTTATGAAGGAACAGGATGCGAAATTGGTAAGCAGTCATTCCTCAACTTTTATGGGAAAAGAGACTACAATAAGACCGTTTCCATGGAGTACCTACAGTGGGACATCCTTTCCCTGTTTTCCCAGTCTGCACATATTCACTGTCACACGCACTGGCTTTGTTCTAAACAGGCTATGACTTCTGATGGATTTTAAACCCATAAAGTGATCATTTTGTATTCAAGAAAGTGCAGTGTTACAAAAATCTTCTATTTGAAGGAGGATTTATATATAAAAGGTTCTTTTATTGGATATATATAGATTCAGAGCATATAAAAAGAAGGTGTTCTGGCAGTTGGGTAAAAGCAAGTAGATTAGGAAAATCAAATTTAGTATAAAATCCTGTAAGTTCTCAATTGCAGAGTACAGGAGCAGCATATAAACTGTGCAAGGAGCATGTGAAATTTAGGTAATATTTAAGTCAGTGTTTTTCAGCTATAGAATGTTTCATAGCTTTTCTGAAACACCATTGTTACTTTTTGTTATATTGCCACCTCTTCAATAGTAAAAAATATTTTAGTCACCTCATTCCTTATACACTGGGAGAGCTATATTTTATGGTATTTCATGAAAAGAAAATTAAATCACTCTGTTTTCTTGCATCCCAAAATTCCTTATGGGTTGGCCTTTTTAGTGGCGTTTGACATGTTGCAAAAATCACCAGTCAGAAAAATAAAACCCCAAATGTTTCATAAAGGAATAAGAATACATAAACAGGAAGATGAAAACAGATTCGGGCTCTGAGTAAATAACATTCATAGTATTAAGCTGCTTGATTCTCACAGAATTTTAAACAATTAAAATAATTATGATCTCATGTAAAGGTATTTTTGTTGTTTGTGAAAGAAATAATCTTCAAATAGCACTATTACAGAAAATTAAGTGATGGGTCACAGAAAAGTGAGTGTAGGTTGGAGGAGGACAATCATTCATGTAGAGTAAGACAAGGAAACACAATATTCTAAATGACTGAGTAAATCTTTAAGCATGTATAAAGTACCACAAAATGAAGTATTTCAACTAAAAGAAAAAGGTACATTAATATATTTCTAACAAAAAAGGAATATTAAACGAACACAAAATAATTGTAGACTAATATGAGAATAAACACAGGAAGCTAAAGTTTTAAATTTGAAGCGGCTTCTACTAAGTGTTGGGTAGTTACAAATTTTGGTTAGTTTGAAGTACATATGCAGAATCATATGTGATCATAAGACAAAACAGTGTTTCTCATGTTTCTCTGCAAAGACTGTTAATGTATGTATACAGAACCCATTATTTTTAGAAGTTTTATAATTAAGCATTTTAAATTTTAACCTACATTGCCTAGAGGGAATTTACTGAGAAGTCATAGAAAAGAATTTCCCTTTCTCTGTTGCCTTTTTAAGAAGCCAATGAGGTAAAAAAAGTTGAATTGATAAAGTCTGATTTACTTCAAGGTGATGTGTCTTTGTCAGGAACCTCTTTAACACTGACAGGATGCTGAAGCACGGTTGAGTCAAGTCTATTAATTCATAAATTTGGTATAATGAAAGTAAAACTTTCTGAATAAATTAAAATCCTAGAACAGGAAATCAAAATAGCATCAAGCTATCTAAAGAAAACACATTTAACAAAAAAACCCCACACAATTCAACAACAAATGTTTTTAAAAATACATTACATTTAACCTGCCAAAGGTTAAAAATATTATGTGAAAACAATTTTTTAAAAAGTATAAGGATTAGTTAATGTATCATATTAGCAAAGCTATATTCTATTCCACAGCTTGTAAACCTGATTTTAGTTAGGGTAAAAGACCAAGGAATAAAAAAACAGAGAAAATAATTTACATTAGACAGAGTTTATGTGAATTAATCCTCTCTCTGTGTGTACACATAAATGAGAGAGAAAAATTAAGAAAAATATATTCGTTTAACAAGATATTGATTGTTCTATATAAGGCGTTTCAAGGAGAGAACAGTTATCTCCTCAAGATAATGTGTTTGCTGTTTCTTTGCAGCTTTCCAGGTCTACAGGCACTCATCGCTGACATTTCTGAGATTAGCAGCATATATTTTTCATATTAAAAAGTCAATTTGACTCTCACAAGGCAAAATTTGTAGACTCTGGGAGTTGCAGCAAAATATTTCCAAGACCAAATCCAGAAAATTAGAAACAACAAGCCGATGCAATATCATCCTTTTCTACCAAGAGGTAGGAAGTATTCATGCTGGATCAGGGGACAGGTGTTAGGGGGAAAAAAAAGTGATGAAATAATCAAGTACTTGTGTCTTCTTAACCTCCCATGGCTGAAATTCTGTTATTTCTTCATCATTTGTCATGATTTTTGTTTAACTGCCCTGGAATCATTCTTGACTGAATACTTAATATCATGTCACTAGACAAAATTTTGCTGTTCTGTTTCATACATAATAAAATAGAAACATTGACAAGGATAGTGACTAAAGGTGATAAATCTTATGATCAGCTCAGGGAAAATACCTGTTATCAGAGGCAAGCAAAAAAGTAACTGGATATTGCAAATATTCAATTCATTAAAACTACAAGAGCTGTTTGCAAAACACAAGATTGAGTCCTTCATCCAGTTCTTCATGGATTGAATAATAAACTCAAAAGTAATTAAATAATTATCAGCTTTAAATTGCCTTTTTTAATGAGACTATGTAAAATTCATATATTTCAAAATTATATAGTTATGCAAAAAGAAAATCAAACCACTACTGAGCTAGATTTCATGGTATGTTATTTAAGTAATGGAAAATCAGGTGATATTGACTAGATTTAAGTTCTGGCTGAGCCTGATTCATAATTTGGGAAATATAGCAGCCAAGCAACTGGCTAATATATTTTTTTTCTATTTTTCAGGTTTTCAATATTTTTACCTGATTACACTGATGTATTCCCTACAAAGTAATCAGTTATTGACTCCTAGCACAACATGTGAATGAAAATTAAAGTATTAAAGTTGTCAGTAGAGCAGTTTCCAATTCGGTTTATAAGACCACACTATTATGTCTGTTACTTAGAGCAAAGATTTGTTTTGATAAGGAATTGTCCATCCATGGCTTGGGAAAAAAAAAAAGAAACTCACAAGCTAGATGTTCCCTTTGAAAAGTGTACCATTGTTTACTAGCTTTACTTGATGTTTTCTTGAAGGATTTTTTTGTTTCTTTGTTTTTCTTTAGTTTATTTCAAGTTTATTTACAGACTTATTTCTATCATTTTCTCTTCTGTATACTTTCAAACTTAATGTAGGATTTTTTATCTTATGCAATACTTGCACATAGTTTTCAGGGTTCCCAAGAAAGCAGTGGTAGGAAAAAACAGCATAGTGGTTCTCCTGGTTAAGATACGATGATACATGATACAAAGATATATGATCTGCCATGGTGTGATAAATCTAAGGTAGATCTGCAAGGATAGGTTGTGATGAGCTGGTTCTGGCTGGGATAAAATGAAATTTCTTCAAAGAAGAAAACGGGTCTATGTTTTGGATAGTGTGGGAAGCAGTGTTGATAACAGAGGGATGCTTTAGCTGTTAGTGACCAGTGTTTACATGGAGCCAAGGCCATTTCTGCTTCTCACCCCAGCCCACCAGCACAGGCTGGGGATGTACAATGAGTCTGGGGGAGACACAGCTGAGACTGCTGCCTCAGCTGTTCAGAGAGATGTCCCACACCATATGGCCTCATGCTCAGCACATGAAGCTGGGAGAAGGAGGTGACACTTGTAGTGATGGTGTCTGTCTTCCTAGAGTCACCATTATGTGTGATTTTTATTTTAACCCACAAGTTTTCTCACTTTTACCTTTCTGATTTTCTCCACAGTCCCAGTGGGGGAAGGTAAGTGTAGCTCTGTGAGGCTTAGTTTTTGACTGCAGTCAAATCACAACAGGTGGTTATCAATATCCAGTGATTTGATCTCTGACTTTTTGTACCTGGGCTTGACTTCTACCATTTTATTCAATTTTGGTAAAAGGCAAACAGTAATTGTACTTACTGTCTTCTTAAGAAAAAAGAGATAGGGATTTATCCAAAAAAAGAAGTGTAGGCATTGCGATGTTCAGGTCTACAATTCCTTCCATCAATATTCTAGTTTGGCATAGAACTGTAAGATATCTTATCACTTACTTACTGAAGGAAATAAAGCTTCACAGTAATGAGCATAAATAAGCTTGTTAAAGTGAAAGAGGAAAGCCTGTTTCTGAAATTCTACTTTCACCATTCACTTAAATAAGCTACATTTCCCTTGTTTCTGGTCTTCATCAAAGAATAGGGCTTCATTACAATGTAATGGAGCAGGTGTGCACATCTAGCTCATTAAATGTGAAAGATAGTTTGAGAGTATTTTCCTTGTTAATCATCTTCTGAGAAGTCATAAGTGAGGATGTGAATATCAGTCTAAATTTGTTAGAGTATGAATTTGAACTGTAATGGTTTAAACCCTCATAAATAGAATTCAAGAGAAATTATTTCCTGATTCTCCAGCATCATATGTAAGCTTTTCAACTGCTGCTGAAGTAAAATTTATTTCAGGATTCACTAGAACAGACTGGGATCTTTCATGCTGTCACTTACGAAATCCGAGATGGCAGGCTGTAATTAATAGATGAAAGCAAGGAAGAAATTACTTCTGAACATCTCCCTGCTGAACTGATTCACCTTTACTAAGTGGTAATATGATCAAGGGTGAAAAGTTCTGGTACAAGACAGAACACACATAAATGTTTGCCAAGCCATGAGAAACAAATGATTAATGTAGATGAGTCACAGGTATGACTGCAAGAATGGCAGGATAGCCTGTACAGAGGTCAGGGAGAGGGGGGGAAGAGCTCAGTGTATAAACAAGGTAATGCTCCAGCCTGATTCTCTGCAAAGAGCTGGCCTTCAGTGGAAGCTTAATGCAATAAAATTTGGATTTTCAAGACCATAAAGACCATGCTATGGTTTTAGTAACCATAGTAACATATCCAAAAGCGCATAAAACCTGAACAATTCCATTCTAGCATTTGTTTGCAAATTAACTGGATTCACATTAACCTGTTTGCAGTCTGATTGAGCATAATGGTATTCTGGTTGAGATGCAAGTTTCATGATAGGTGAACTTTGAATAGCAAGCTTCCCAGTGGGAGATACTGAAAAAGATAGAAAGGGTTATTTTTATGTGCAAATAGACTTTGGGCTATGAAGCAGAGAAAACAGAACAGGCAAAATAAGTCCAGTTCATTTATTCAATGCCTTTATTGGCCACTGGATTATATGGCTTTCACCTTTGAAAATACCTTCTAGAATCATTCTAGCCCTGCAATAGTTATGGATTTCTGACAACAGATGGTTTTCCTGAGACCTGTGCCCCAAATACCCATTTTGCATTTACAGAGTGAACCATATTCGTGGGACTGACAGCCTTATAGGAACTGTCTCCTTGTCTTTGGTTTGATTTTTAAATTTTATTTGTTTACATTTGGTTTCTGGGTTTGGGGTTTGTTTTTGTGTTTGGTTCTTAGTTCTGGTTGTTGTTGATTGTTGTTGGGGTTTTTTTTAGTGTTCCTATTTTTTTTGTTTATTATTAATTTCTTAGTATAATGACAAAACAAATATCATTGGATAATTTTAAAAACATAGAAGAAAGCTCTAGCTGAATTTGGAACATTTTCCATGAATGCTCTTAGACACGTGAGAAGGTGATCTGATCTCGGAGTTTAAAGCATGAGACAGGTGAGACAAATGTAAGTAAGATATACGTCTCAAAGGAAGGAAGCAACTAGATAAGTAAATATAGTGTTCTTCTAATCCTCTAATAAGAGACAATATGCATTCTTATCTGAGATAGTGCTGACTGCCAATGACTTTAGCATACAACTCCTTGTGGCAGAAAAACAAGTTTGCCGTTTCTCAGTGTCCTGCTTCAAGGATAATTTTTATTTGTTTTTTTTTTCTTTCTTTCTTGAATGATATTTAATTTTTAGTTTGCTCTGTATTTATATCTCTATCTGCATGTCTGTATATCTATATATCTACATGGCTATAAAACATTTCTATATGTTACTGTATACATAATAGATACTATATGTATACATATACAATATTGTGTATTGATTTTTAAGAGATCGTTACTATAATGGGAAAAATATTTAAAATCTCAATACAAAACAGCATTTAATAGATATTTCAGTGATAGAGCACAAAAATAGTGAAAAGTATTTGCAAAGAAAATTTAGAAAAGGGATTTTTCTACCAATTGAAGTTTGTAATTAATTCTTAATATAGTGTCACTTCTGCGAGATCTTTCCAGGTCCTCCTAAAAAGGAGGTATCCTCTAGCACAGAAACAGAAGAATTTATAAATACAGGCTACTTAATATTGATTACAAAAAATCACTAAATCTCACTTCTTGATAATTACCCAGGGAAGGAAGTACAAGCAACAAGAAAAGGAAAGTACCCTTATCTCCATTCTATGAATATCTTTATTATTTATTATTCACAGAAGATTTAAAAAAAAAAAAGGGAGGAGCAAAAAAACAAACACAGTACTAAGGCTACATCTTGTCAGCTTCTCTGCCATAACTATCACATTTATGTAAACCATAAGCAGCAATAGATTTTAACCCATATGGCCAATGTAGGAACACTTACATGACATTTTTGAATTGAAGGTTTACAGAAGACAGTGGAAGTTTCAGTCTATTTTCAGGAAGGCTGGGTTCTTAAGGCCACAAAAACATTGGTAGAAAGGGACCCCTGAAGGTCACTGGGTTGAGCCTTTTTCCTGAAATGAGACCGTTTGACCAGATATCTGGCAGTGTGCCGGAGAGGTAAAGTGCAGTCAGAAAAAACCCACAAGTTTTTCATTAGTGTGTATGAGTGTGTAAATTTTAGACACATACAGTGTATACAAATTGTCAGCATATTACTGGTAGGAATTATGGGTTTACCATCCAAAACTTCCTGTTTCATTTCACAGTCTTCTTTCTTTTAAAAAAAATCTTATCTTACTCATTTTTTAATAAAAAAGCAAAACTAAATTATTTATGATGGTCATCTTCTGTAACTGAAATATAAGTGAATTATTTCCACTGATGATTGCTACTAGCAAACAAGTATTTGGAAGCAGTTTTCGAAAAGAACTTTAGCATTTATCGACACTGAAAATCTGTCAGCGTTCCAAAGTTCCTAAATTAAGAGAATGAATTAAGAAACAATTTTAATGGAAAATTATTACATAAAATGTCATTGAAACAAACATGAGGAAAAAACTAATGATATGCATCATCATCTTTGTGAACTGCACTCAAGTTTAGCACAGAGTTTTAGCTTTTATTCACGACCAACTTTTAAGTTGTATATCAGGAGAGCCTAAGACTCTCTATTCTTGTCCATTTTCTCTCTTTCATCATGTGCATTTGTTTGCATAATATAGAAGAACAGCAGGGCAGAGTAATTACGGCAATCAGTCTCTGAACACATTAATCTGCTCTAAACTGCAGGGAGTAAATGATGCAGAAAGAAATCCAGCAGAGAAATATTTCTTTTGTTTGTGGCAAATCTCATACCAGGTTTAAATCATGCAAGGGCAACTTGTAATTTATTTCATGGTTGCCTAGGCATCAGCAATTAAAATACCTGGTAAAAAATGTTTGATTTGAAGAGGCTTATAAAGTCTCTAGTTTATGTAAGCTAATGAACATGCTATTGTAAACAATAACAAATACTCTTCTTTGTTTACTCACATGGAGAATAATTCTTGTTAATAACTATACTATTCCAATAGTCTATAGCTAAAAGTTTCCAGTAGCAAATAAGATTTTTATTTCTTCTCTCCTTTCATTCCTTTAATTCTTGTTTTTATTTTGAGTCTTACTATCGTTTCTTCCAGGTACTCCCCATAAAAATTTCAAGTCAACTAGAGAAAAGCTAAATTAATTTGGGAAAAAAAAAAAAACGAAAACCCACCCACACAGAGATGAAATAATGAACCAGTGTCAGATCCAATTGATGGAATTTCACTGAGTTTTCTGTGAAAAAGAGTGTGCATGGACGTTTTATTTTTTTTTTCTTCTCTTAATTTTATTTATTTGAATTTATTTTCATAAAGCCTGCAAAAAAAAGACTGCAGAAGGAAGAAAAATGTTTTATATCAGAGTTAAAGATATAAACATTTCCATGTAATTTTTTATTTCATACCAAACCAAATGCCTTTGCAATCTCCCTAGCTCTATCATTCGATAACAAAGGAACAGAAAAATTCTGTGCAATGTTTAATACTCTGTATTCCTAAAATATCTTCCCTGTCTTTAGATTTTTAGTGCAAATGTAGTCCCATTACTGTAAGTGATTTTGTTTTCTTAATTTTTCTGTAAAAAATACAACATATTGTCTGGCTATTCAAGTCATAACCCAACAGAGCATTGGGTACAGGATTTTGTTGAGTCAGTGCTGATATTCTCAGCATGGATTGAAAAAGGATATATTTTGTGTCTAACTTGGGAGAAAGCAACACTCCCTGCTTCCATCATTGTGGCAAATAAACATCTTTCTAAAGAAGAAGAGGACCACTGAGTGAAAAAATTAGTAGAGTGAAAGATAATTTATATTAATAATTAAATGTTAATTTATATTATTTATATTATTGTTAATTTATTGACCTTTGAATATGTCCTGTGTTTTCTAGCTATTTCTGAAATCTGAAAATACGCACACTGAGCTAGTTATACATACAACTCATGTACAGACGTATATGACTTCTATTAAATGATTTATAATAAGTAGCTTAAAGAAGGTTGAGTGCTGTGTGTTCCTTCCAAATAAATCTGAAATTTCATGCTTACTTTATTTTAATTCATGTTTTAGTAGGGATTTTTTTCTGAGTGTTAAGGACTTATGTAAAGTATTGTCATGTTTATCATTTTTCGGAACAATCAAATGATTTCACCTTCCCTCCCAAAGTAAATTGAAACAAACAGAGTGCAAGCAATATGCTATTTGGCAAATGAGAAGCTTGACACGAGCCTGCAATGCTCACTTGCAGCCCAAAAAGCCGACCATATGCTAAGCTGCATAAAAGGGGTGTGACCAGCAGGTCGAGGGAGTTAATTCTGCCCCTCCAGTCCCTTTGGTGGGACCCAGCTGGAGCATTCAGCTTTGGAGGCCTCCACATAAGGACATGAGTGACTCCAGAGAAAGGCCACAGTGATCAGAGAACCACCCTTCTTCTGCAGACAGGCAGAGTGGGTTTTGTTCAACCTGGAGAAGAGAAGGCTCCAGGGAGGCTTTATAGCAGCCGGGTACCTGAGGAGGTGTGACAAGAAAGCTGGAGAGGGACTTTGTACAAGACCATGTAGTTATAGGACAAGCATTAAAAGCTTTATAATGAAAGAGAGCAGGTTTAGATAAGATGTTTGTCCTGGTTTTGCTCAGGAGAAAGTAAATTTTTTTGCAGTAGATGAAGGGGTGTGGCTGTGACCAGGTTATTTGAAACCATGTTTTGTATTTGGTGGTTTGGGGGGAAAGGACTCTGGCTTCCAAGAAGGGTGTTGCTTTCCAGTGGAGCAAGCATGGCAGATGGAGCAGTGGAGTGGGGTGCTGCTGACTGGGGTCACCCCACATCGTGTCAGGCTCATACATTTTGTGTGTAAAATCAGTCTCACTTTGTACACTCTTGTTAATACTGTTGCTGTTCATTTTCTTATTTCATTGATGTTTTCAGTAAATTGTTTGTGTCTCAATCTGTAATTTTCACCTTTCGTGTTTCCAATTCTCAACTCCATCCCTGGAGCAGGAAGACACGTGGAAGGAGTGGGGGAACATGTAATCAGTGTCTGATTTGGGAGAGTGTCAGTGAGGGCACTGGACTGGAGAGTGCCATTCCTAAACTGTGACAGCTGTAATTAGCACTGTGTTGTGGCACCACGGGTTGAGGTAACAACAGATCTGCCCAGAGCATGTAGAAACAAATTTGATCTAAGCATTTGTTATTAGATTCAGAGCCACTAGTTACCATGTTTCTTGGTCTGTTCATGTGGGGGT
This sequence comes from Irena cyanogastra, assembly GCA_013397155.1. Taxonomy (NCBI): domain Eukaryota; kingdom Metazoa; phylum Chordata; class Aves; order Passeriformes; family Irenidae; genus Irena; species Irena cyanogastra. The sequence continues at coordinate 58,823 of VWZV01003824.1, read as the reverse complement.
TTCTCTACATGCACCATGTGCCCTTCATGTGCTCTTTTTCAGGGCTCTCTTTTCTCTTTTCAGGGATGGGGACCAGGATTGCTTTGTTAACGTACTGGGGGATATAATTTTATGGCATAACAACATGAAGGGCAATTAGGGTCATCTGGAATGTGTGTTCAGTGTTGCTCTCCTGCCCTGGCCTTGCGTGCTGCCTCTGGGAATTCAGTAATAATTGTACCCAGCCTGTAGAATAAACAGGGGAGGATGATTTTCCTCAGCCTTCCACCTTCTTTTCCTCCTTCAGGCCTGTTGCAACAGCATTTGAGACTTCTGAATTCCCTTTGGTTGTTAAGGAAAGCATGTTCTTGTCTCTTAGTCTGCCAGGTCTCCTCAGTGCAGTCTACATCATGATTAGAATCAAGAAAGAGGTTTCTAGGGAGATTATTCAGAGATCTCCTCAAAGGATGAATTGTCATGAGTGGCATGGAATGTGAGAACAGGGGCCAATTTTTGGCAGACTTCTTTCCCACAATGGTTTGGAAGTTCATCCCTGAACAACTGCAGGACTCTGTTAAAGTGACAAAATATGCGAAGAAAAAATGCTGTGGCAGTTCCAGAGAGGTGTGAAGTTGAGCAATATGCTGGGCCCTGGCTACTATTTATCAGACACTGCTCCTCACTAGACAGGACACTAGGGGTGAGAGAAAGGAAAGGAGAAGGAATCTTTTGAAGAGCACCTGAGGGAATTGGGGTTGTTCAGCCTGGAGAAAAGGTGGCTCAGGGATGACCTTCTCACTCTACAGCTCCCCAAAAGGTAATTGTAGCCAGGTGGGGCTTGGCCTCCTGTCCCAGACAACCAGCAGCTGGACAAGAGGACATAGACTCAAGGTATGCAAGGGGAGGTTCAGGTTAGATATTAGGAAGAAATTCTTCACAGAAAGGGTGATTAAAAATTGAAATGGACTGCTCAGGGAAGTGATGGAGTCACCATTCCTGAAGGTGTTTGTGAAGACTGGTTCTGGCACTTAGTGCTGTGGTCCAGTTGGCATGGTGGTGTTCAAAGGTGGGCTGGATGATCTCTGAGATCTGAAAATCTGAAATGAAAGTGGAATCTGAATCAAGCTGTATAATAATGTTTAAATGTTAGCCTGTATCAGTGTATGGCCTTAAGATCAGGAATGTTACACCATTTTATCCTGAAAGTAGTAATAGGTTGTTAACTGAACAAAAATAATTGAATCTCAAGCACAAACATTTCAAGAGTGCATTAAACCATCTGTTTGCCATCTCTGAGGAGTATTAAATAAGATTCTACGTTTCCCACACAGAGCAGCTGCTGGCAACAACTAAACATACCACAGTGTTTTTCTCATCCATTTTTTTGGATGGTTTGAGAAATAGCATCACAAGCTTAAAATACACTTGCTAAAATATTGAAATGAACATGTTGTGAAAACTGACCTTTTACAATTTACCTGAGAGGAACCTAAATATTTTCAGTAGTTATATAGTGACATAGAATGTTCATAAAAAGCTATAGTTATTTTTTTATAGCATTAAAATAGTAATAAAATTTAAGGCTATTGACTCATGTTTTACTTGTATAACACATAGTTGTATTCCTGCAGTTTTTGCAGATCTCTAGTAAGTATTGAGGATCAGTGTTCAGATTTTTGACTTTGCAGAAATGTACAAAGTTTAAAATTGGGATCTATGATAGGACAAGTAGCAATCTGATGCCTATATCTCCTTTTATGAAATATTTTCACTGGAAGCTGAATATATCTTGTAGCAATGGCTTGCTATTCTGATCACTTTTGGATCCTTACTTGCAACTGGGAGGACAGATTGGATGGATTTATCTCTTTGTTTTTCCTGTCCTGGTTTCATTTGGGACAGAGTTAATTTTCTTCCTAGTAGCTGGTGCAATGTTGGCTTTAGGATGAAATAATGTTGATAGCACACTGATGTTAAATTGTTGCTGAGTGAGTGATGTTTACCTTAAGTCAAGGATTTTTAAATGTCTCATGTTCTGCTAGTGCAGAGCTGCACAAGAAGCCAGGAAGGGCCCAAGCCAGGACAGCTGACCCAAACTGGCCAAAAGGATATTCCATATCATAGAATGCCATGCTCAGTATATTATCTGAGAGGAGCATTCAGAAGATGCTGGTTGCTGCTCAGGGACAGGCTGGGCATCAGTCAGAGGGTAGTGAGCCATTGATTTGAGTATAACTTGCCTGTCTTGGCTTTTATTCCTCCCCATTTCATTATTATTATAGTGTAATTATTGTTTATTATTGTTTATCATTATTACTGGTATTGCTATGGTTATTGGTTTTTATTGTTACGGTTATTATTTTTTATAGTTTTACTTTATTTCAGTTATTAAACTGTCCCTATCTCAACCTGTGGGTTTTACCCTTTTTTGATTCTTCTCCCAATCCTGTGGCTGGGTGGTAAGTGAAAAAGCAGCTGTGTGGTATTTCATTGCTGGTTGGGGTTAAACCACAATAACCCCCTGAATAAAAAGCAAGATGGACCTGTGTAAAGCTACAGAAAGCAATTACAGCTCAAAAGGAAATGTCAGAATCAATTAACAATTGAAGAAAGTGAACAGAGCTCTGACTTACAAGAAGAAAAGGATCTCGGTGAAGTGGCCTTTGAAATCTTTGAGAAAAAAAGAAAAATGAAAGCTGAGTTCTAATGATTTTAAATGTGCTGGCAACACAGTGACCTTTCTATTGGACTTTACAGGTGTAAGTTTTAAAGTATTGCACTTGCAGCTTTTCACTATATAGGAGAGTCCTATTCACATTTTGAAAAACGGGAATGTAATCTCTCACAGGCAAATTAAATATAGCTTGCAATAAAATGGCCACTGGAAACTCGACTAGCCAGGGAAGAATTACAACTTCCATCCCATTTCCCAAAAGAACAGACAAGAAAAAGTATTTCAGCTGCAAATCAAAGAACAAAGGTTTCTACTACCTTGTGCTTTCAGACATAAGAAACTGCCCACAACATTATATTCTTCAAGTTCAGATACACTGGTGGTTTTATTCTGTTGTTCTTTGTTGCCTTTTCCTCGTAAGTAAAAATGCACTAAATCATAATGTCTTCTGATTTTCTAACACCTTTTAGAAGAAAAAATTATAATGTTTACAGTAACTATGATACAGTATCATAAATGCAAAGTGTCAAATAAAAGAACCAAATAAAAAAAGCAGGGGCATTTTCTGTTTAGAATCGTGATTTCCTTGCATATCTGGGAGAACACATGGAGTGTTTTAATCCATAGTTGTGCTTAGTGAAACTAGCTTCTTGTGGCTGAAAGCAGTTATTTATCTATGCCTAATGGAACAGGAATCTGGTTTAGAGAGAAATAGCATAACAAAATATTTCACAGGGATGGGAAAAAATGCTAAGCCCTTCAGACTAGATTTCTCCAGTTTATTTTATTATTCCCACCATTTAAATATTTTGGGAGCAAAGGTAGAAGACTAGGCAGTATTATGTCTTTGTTTCATTCTTTAACCAGCAAAAACAATTGCAGGGGAAAAAAAGGCACCCTAACACAGATTCAGGTATAATCTCTGACATTAAAATCTGCTAATAATAACAGGGGTTCTAAATGTTTAGATTTTTTGCTCTTTTCTTGCATACAAGATAAAATGCCACAACAGCTCACTAATTAACACTAGCTATTTGCATCTACTGATCTGTACTGCAGTGTTCATGTTTGTATTTGATGCAGAATTTGGTAGAAACCTACATTTTAAAGTGATTTATCTCTGCATTTATGACCCTATTTCAGGACTGAAGAGTGCTTGAAAAGAGTATTCAAAGCAGTGGTTGTGTCAGACTAAACAACATTTGTGGTAGCTGCCTCTGCTACACTTTCAACTTTAGTTCCAAAAATTCGCTGGTAATTCACCTGTTTTCTATGAGAAAAATACTGCAGTGCTGTAAAACACCTTGATCTAATAGGTTTTCATTTCCATTTGCATCTGCCTTTACAAATCAGGCTCATATTTCAGCTTTGCTGGGTGCAAAGAGAGAGGATTTTAAAAAGGGGGTGGGATTAATGGATTTAAGGAATATTGGCTTTATCCTCAAACTACTTTCAGATCCGGATAAATGATGGAGTTATTCTGGTAGTCTGGGCACCAGGCTGCAGTGATCAGCAGAACAGAGATGGTTCGTCCTCCTGCTGTACAGGAGGAAAAGCCATGCTGGCTGCTGCCAAGGAAAGACATTTATGTGTGTGGACTGAAGGAAAAACGGCAACAGCAAATTTTGTTTTCCAGGGCTCCTCTTCTGGTAATCTCTTTTGTTATTTATACTGCTGAGAAACTTGAAACTCTCTACAAGCTCTACAAGTCTTGAGTTCTCCCTGCTAAACCAGAACCTAAAAATTTTGTTGTGGGGACAGTAAAGACAGAATGTTGCTTTATTTCTGCTGCAGGATTCATCACATTCTTCTGAATGCCACAGGTCATTTTTATGACATACATTTATTTTACATTTACATGGTGCATAGTTGTTAAATTAGCAACATTTTACTTCCTTATGACCATCACAATAACCAGTCATATGTAAATTCACATAACAGTTGAAAATAAAGCAAAAGCCAATATTCTAGCCTTCAGTCCAAGTCACTGATTTGCTTAAACTTAAAGATAAAATTTATTAGATTTAGTGAACAAATCCCATTTTTGGCGAGTAATCACAAAGGCTCAGTGCCAGTTCGTTATTTCTATCATTCAATCATAAAACCTGATATATGCTATTAATATGCTATTCACAGATACTGAATGCCAGAAATAATCCTGGTGTTAAATCAGACCTCTTGCATTATTCATGATGTTCTCTGTAATATTATTTTTGCAACTCAGAGAGAAACAAGCAGTATTGCTACTTTGGGAAATAAGACACATGAAACTGTATTTGTCTTTCATGGCCATCTGAAGAAATTGAAAGCTTTGATTTAATTAAAGTCACATATCTATGTTACTGCAATGTTGAGGCTAAATTTCATGTCAAGAAATCAATTAAACTGGCCAAAAATGTAAGCCAAAGCCTTCTATTTAAGATAATCTCTTAAGGTTTCTGATCCTTAAAGCAAGGTTAACAAATCTATGCCATGAAGCAAATATATTTTGAAGAATATATTTTTAAAGTGGTAGATTTTAAACAATTAAAATGTCATCTGACTCAGTAGTAGTCACTTGGGTAGTGTGATTAAAAATCTGTGGTTGACAACAAAGAAAAGAGCAACAGGGCAGGAGTGAAATGTAATCTTTGAATCCTCAGTCTAAATGACCTTGTAACACCAGTGATTTCTACCTAAAACCACCTTAATCTACCTAAATTTTTATACCCCCCGGCCAGCAGAATCACACTGTGTCTGTTGCTATGTCCCATAACTTGAGTTTTGTCTTCACAGAAGAGCACATTTCTAAAACATAAGTGGGAAAAATCCTTAGCGTTCTCAGTGAGACTGCTAATATAATACTTAAGACCTGTGTTGTTACTATTAGTAACATTTTTAAAGAAATAATTTTTTATCATTATGGTTTTTTTGATTACCTCACTGTTAGAGCCATCAAAATCAATTTATATATATATATATCACTCTCTGTACATGCCTAAGAAGGCTGTGTTTTAGAATTTAATTATTTTTAACTCAAAGCATCAAGGAGGTTTCATATTGGAAAGTCTTATTATTTGTCTTCCTCCAGAAAGTCTGCATTCATTAAGCAGGAAAAAATTAATAACTGAAAGATGTTGGTGCAGAAAAGTTTAAAAAGGATTTCTTGAAAGGAGTTCTCATGCTCTGTAAAAGCTTCCTGTTTCATTTTTTTTCCTCTCCTCCCTCCTATTTTTAAATCATTGCAAGGATAAGGTTATTTGTGGTGTTATCAAATGCCTCCTGGTATACTGACTGTGATGTATTTCCTAACCTTTACTCCGGCTTTGACTGGGTGATCCCAACCACTGTGTCAAGGGAATGGCTCTTCTGCAGAAAAATTAAATTCTGTCATACCCAATTGTCTGGTTCCACATTGTGACAAACTAATCAAAAAGTTTATGCATTTTAATAGAAGTTATGAAAGAGTGAAATTCATAGAATCAAAGAAAATTTAAAATATAAAAAGAACACTGATATGTTGTTTTTTCCCATTACAGCTGTTGACTTGTTCTAGCATATTCTTAACATAACCTCTGCAGTCATAGGTTCTAATATATTTCTCTATTTTCTTTTGTGACACTCACTGTGCAATGTCATCAGATAAAAGCATTTCTGGGTATTTGAAAAGCTGAGCAATAGGCCGATGTGAAAAATATAGGCTAAAGATGGTCAGATGCTATAGTGTAAGTTTTGTGTGAATGCAGCAGGATCATTTAACAGTGCCTTATCTAGCTGAAAATGAACCACACCAGACGTGCAAAGTAATCATCAGCATTGAAATAAAGAAAAAAGGAAAAGGTAAAATATTATATCGTAACTATATTGCATAAACACTCTTGAGCTACAGTTTTCACTGTAACTTAAATTTTATTATTTATACCATCTCTAAAACCAGGAAAACTCTAAACCAGAATACCACAAAATTTAGGCTTGAATGAAAAGCATTAAAAGGAAAAGAAAATGGGGACATGATAACTTAATTTAGAAGATTCTCTACCTGTCTATCAAAGGAAATGCATCTCACAAAAGCTCTTTTAGTAACAGTACATTTAGCAACAAAGTATTCCTGAATACCAATTTCCTTTCAGACAGAATAAAGTCAAGAGTAATCTGAAAACTAGTGAAAAGTCTTTTATTTCTTTGGGATTTTGCAAGATGTGTGTTTCCTTTTATACAGAAGTTTAGCAACAATTAATTTCAAAGGAGCAGATGTGAGTTACAGCTACTGCCAGTTGCTGTTCATGCCAAAAATCTCTTTATTCAATGCCTGATGTGAGTGTGGCCGTGCTTGCTCGTGCCCGTGCTGTTTGCCATAGCAAGGCACAAGAGCCTGCTGAAGTTGACCCAACCACATTTTTACCCTTTGGAGACTTCAGTGCCTGTTTGGAGTCAGACAACTGTGCTGACAGTGTGCTCCAGCTATCTCATGCTTGCCAGTGCTTTCCAAAAAAAATGCTTCAACAGCCAGCAGACAATTGGTGGCCATGTCACTGCTACACTGACTTTCATAGACACATTTGCAAAAACTTATCAGGAAGAGGCATATTTCAGCACCATTCATATTTTCTCAGGAATATAAAGCTGAACACAGAATCCTTAACATTGACCAAGGAATGCCTTCATTTTTTCTTGGACAAGTTTGAGGAGAAAGACAAGCAACTGGAAGGCTAGCAGGAAGAAGTAATGGCATGTGGGTGGAGTAGAGGGACGTTAGTTGGATGCTACTGAGATAATTCCAAATTGAGGTTCAAGTTTCCAGGTAAGTATTTGGACAACTAAGTAAAACTTTGTTGAGTGAAAAACTTGTTCCTCTCTGTGTTGGCCTATATTTGGTACATATTGCATTAAAAACTTCAATAAGGGTGAGAAAAACTGAATCATTTAGGTGAGAGTTTGGAATGCCCTTCCTGCCACTGTCAGCCCTCCTTTTACTCCCCTGCCTTTGGGGATGACTGAGGCCTAAACCTGGATTTGTCAATGAATATTTGTCAGCCTTTGGGCTCTGGCAGGAGATATTTTAAGGCTGTTATCAACACAGACAGCAGTGGTTTTCTACAAAGATCCCATGTAATCTTTTGCAATGAAGAAAGATTTAAAAATGTGTCTTATGCACTTGATGCAGTAAAAGAAAAATAAACTACATGCAGCTTTTTAAAATTCAAGTGGCCCCAGTGAAGCTGAAGACAGCTTGGAGTATTTCCTGTCTGATGGCTGCATACTGCTAAAAAAAGAAAACAATAAATTCATGAATAGAAATGTGAAGCCAGTTCAAGATTTTGGAAAAACTCAGAAGATACAAAATAAATCTTCATTTTGAAAGGCTAGAAGATGAGTTCTCTGAAATGAAGATATTTTTCTTCTCTTCCCAAATATTACCTTTTACAGGAGGATGCTGCAGGAGGTAAATTTCAACATTAAAAGGTGTCGTGATGTCCTGGAGGAGTGTGTGAAATTTTAGGGCTGCAGGAAATTCTGCAAGATGCTGCAAGCACGTCAGCAGGATGCACAGGGGCAACAGGCACCTCTGTTAGGACATGCAGCTCCCCCACTACCATCACTGAGCACTTTTTTCAACCAAACATTGAATTCCCAGCTGCTTGCACCAACAGGCAAGCAACAGGAAATATCTGAAATTAAAACACATATGTGAAGTCAGGACAGCAACAACATGACATGGATAAAGGTAAACATAAGCTCTGTTAAAGAGAGCTGAATACAGTGTGGTCTTTGGGGACATGGGCTTGCTCCTTCCAGGCCCTCTGGAGCCAGAGTTGCTCATTGCTCAAGCCAAGGGGCTCTCTCACCCTCCAGTCCCATGAAATCCAGCATGCTGAAATTCTCTCTCCATAGGTCCCAGGCTGAATGCATAGCACCACTCTGAACATACACTCACTAACTACAGACAAGGCTGGATGCACAAACCAGCACAGCAATTCCTTAGAAAGGGCTGGAGACCAACATCCATGCAAAGCAGCTGGGGCAGGGACTGATGGCTCCATGCTGGGCTGAATCAGGGCCCTGTGGCCTGTCCAGGCTGGGAGGGAGCCCTGTGGGAGCATAGCAGGGACAGTCAGGACTAGTGGTGCTCTCAGGACCATGACAAGTACAACCGAAAAAACATATTCCTCTCAAGTCTTACATATATATTTGAAGGATATTTATCTCTTCACCAGAAAGATAGATAATATCGGGAAAAATTTCTTCTCCCAGATAAATAGAATAACCAAAAATGATCAAAATGAGACCTACAGTACACTAAGCCATGTCTTATAATGTACTTGCTTAATGTACATTTTAAATGTACATCTCTTAAAATGTCCGTGCTTAGATCACAACTTAGTCATCTATGTTTTATGCTTAACATTGTTCAAATAATATCCATATGAAGAGAACATCTATATTCCAGCACACACTGTAAGAAAATGAGTATTCTTGAGTCTGCTACTAAAACTGCGACTCTAATAGCACTCATTTGACATTAAATTTCACATTAGATCCACTCTTGGGCTAATAAAGACATTTTCAGTATTAATGAAACTCATCCAACACCACAGATTTCTACCTGCTCATTACAGTAATTTATTCATAAAGTGTTCAGTTTTTCCTGGGAGATTCTGATGGAGAGCTATACTCAGGACAGACATTTCTAGCAGCATTTCTAAACTGATGTCTGGCTTATCTCTGGCTTTTTCCCTTGGTGTCTCTGTTAAGCTTCTTCAAGCAGTCAAAATCTGAAAATTAACCCTAGTCAAATATTTTCCAAAATGAATCAATGATTGGTGGGAATAAAAATGTTTGACTTATCACATTGGTGTGTTTTCAGATCAGCATTTCTCTAGCTGTCATACATTTTGTGAGACAGGCTGAGGGGAAATGATGTAGAATAAACAAAAAACCTGAAATTAAAATAAGCAATAAAGAAAGTGTTCATTAGTAATTTGAAAATATTTTTAAAACTATTCACACTTTCTGTCTGGAAATATCAGAGAGAAGATAATTTGAGCAGCTATTTTCAAATAGTCACTTACAGGAAAATAACATTTAGAATCTAGTGCAAAGTTTACATAAGGTAACCATGACCAGGAAGAAAATAGGTATTACTATGAAAGCAAATCAGAAGAGTGACATGGCAATGACTTACATCATGTAACAGGAATATTTCCAGGTTGTCTGCCTCTGTGTCTCCCATTCCCACTTCCCACACCTAACTGGTCACATGGCTCACATGAAAAGTTACCATTGGTGCCCAGTGATGTGCATCTACCAGGGATGACACCAGGTCTCCTTACTCAGATTTTCCAGGGGACTGCTTTTAGCACCTGCTGACCAGGGATCATGCAAGTGTTATTTTTTTTCTTTGTAAACTCTTGCTAGGGCTACATTAAGAATTGAGTTACAGACCTATGTGTTCATTGGCTGCACTCTCAGAGTAAGGTGCTTAAACATTGGAATGACAAGGCTGGGTGTCACTATACATGAAAATAATTTTTGGTTCCTGAGCAAAGTGTGAATCACCTTCTAATGTAAGTGTCATAGTCATTTGAAACAGCATTAAACCATCTCTCACTCTTTTTATCTCTTATATTATCTCTTTTACTTCTTTTTTAGTCTCGATAACTTCTATAACAGACTTCTATTCTTCTTCTTAACATTACATTGGAATTGCCATTGTGGAATGCTATTTAGACAATTTTTCCATTATTCTGCTTCCTGGACATCAAGCAACAATTTGATCTATTCAGTTCTTTCTTTACTCTGAAAGAATTCAAATAAAAAAACCAGTGTCAGTTCTGGAGTCTTCATGAGCTCAAATTCTCATTAAATACTTTAAATTTGCACCTAAAACCTAAGAATAAAGTTTTGAGCTTTTTGAAACACATAGTAAATCTCTTTTGAATCTGTCAATATTAACTGTGAATTATTAGAATCCATACAAAAATTTTATTGCTGAAATGAATTTTGTAATGGAGTGCAGTACTTTTAAATATTCCACAAAGGAAACCTTATGAGGTAAAAAAAACCTTACTAAACAAATATTCAGAAGAGTTAACTTGGCATTCCTAGATGCAGAACTAATAGTCTTACTCTTGCAAAAACTTCTACAATTAAGGAATTAATCAGCAATATATTAGTCTTGATTAAAGCAAGTCACTTCTAAACTCAGTGAAGTCTTTCAGACTATTCTGACTTAATTCATCCTGACGTTAGGCTGCTTTAGGTTGGGTTTTTTCCTTCTAGGACTATATCACATTAGTAGACATTAAATCACTCTTTGGTGTTGCCCCTTTTATTTCCTACCAGCACCCAGGCTTTTTCACCTCCTGTATCTTTCTTCCTGTTAATTTAAGAGGAATTCCTATTGTACAGATTAGAAGTAAAGATTTAAAATTGCCAATTAGTCTGATCAACATCCTTGACATTTAAACATATATGTAAAGTTATTTTGCTTCACCTGCAGCTGATATTTGCGTACTTGTTACAAAATTAACTTTGTGTGTCTGATATCTAACCTGAAGAAGTCTGCTATCGATGCTTAGCTGAGTGTGTAAATTAAGTGGAATGGACAATTGCCTACCAGTTAACTTTTGCTGGTGGTGCTTTTATCTCTGACACATCCAAGTAAGTTAAATCTGGAAAAAAACCCCTTCTTTCCATTGTATTTAAATTTCCAGAAATTGCTTTCTCAGATAAGCATGAGCAGGTGGTAAAATTGCATTACCTATAAAATTATTTTTCTTGTTTTTATTATTATTATTGAAGTTTCTCTAAATACAAGAATCTAACCTTGTCATTGCTTAACTGTCTGCTGAAAAGCACTTTGAGAATATGCAGAGGAAGGTAAAAACTTGATGGATTACAGCATTAGGTTAGTAATCAAAATAGATGATCAGTGTGAAAAAAGAGGCCTTTGATAAATAGGCAGAAAAAATAATGGGACAAAACACTGCATGTCCTGCCCATAAAAACATGAAAAATGGGATAGATGAGGAAATGGATGCTTAAATTCCAGAACATAGTTTAAAAATCCTAGCAGTATTGCTAGAGAAATAAAGGATTAAATTAATGGCTTTTTTGCCCCAACTTTACAGCATTATTGAATACCACAACTTCAGAAGAGAAGCATCAGGAATCAGCAAAAGGGAAATGCAAAGTAAACTCCAGAGAGTTTATATTTTGTGAATCCTTTAAGATCCTTTTAATTATGGAATAACTAAGGGAATCTCTCCAGAAGGTTTGTCTTCTGGTTTTTGTTCTTGTGAATACTACTGCTGTTAAGCATTTGGCAGTTAATAACTGCGTTGAGTTTGCATGGCTAAGATTTGGCAGCAGGGATTGCTTTTGTGAGAAGCTGTCAGAAGCTTCCTCCATGTCAGGCAGAACCAGTGTTTGGCAACTCCAAAGACTCCAAGGACTGCTCCTAGTGGAAGAGGGACCGATGTTTGAGGTGTGCTGTTGTCCATGGGATGGACTAACACTGGAGAAGCCCATGGAAAATTGTCTCCCATGGGAGGGACCCCACCGTTCAGCAGGGGAACAATTCCTCTAACTGGGCAGCAGGAGAAATAATGTGTGATGATGAACTGACCATTCCCTACCTCACTGTACCACTGAGGGAGGAGGTAGAGCTTGAGAAGGGGAGAGGGGCGGGGGAAGGCGTTTTAAGAGTTTATTTTCTTTCTCATTATCCTGCTCTGATTTTGTTAGTAATAAATTCATTTAATAGCTCTAATTCTAGCCTGTTTTGCCTGTGACAGCACCTGGTGAGTGATCTCTCCCTGTCCTTATCTCAATTTGTGAACCCTTTGTTATGTTTTCTCTCCCCTGTCCAGCTGCAGAGAGGAATGATAGAATGGCTTTGGTGGGTGCCTGGCATCCAGCCAGCATAAGCCCACTACAATAACTTTATTCAGCATTGTGGGGCTGCCATGTCATCATTTATTCCAAATGTAGGCACCTGTTTTATTTATGGACTTGTACAACACACCTTTTGCATTCTAAATAGAGTCCATTGTTAAACAGTGCACAATTCATTGAATATCTTCAGTCAATATTTCCCCAAATAGCTATAAAACACATGTATAATTTTCAGTCTTTTATGGATGTGAATTATTTTACTGTATTTATATAAAAAATACTCAAAATAGTAAAGGTGTAGCCTCCACAATCATATTTGAAATATGTTCTTGGATGCCTGCCACTGCTGCCAATTTTAAGAAAATGTGTACATTGATTAGTTTCCATGATAATAGCACCTATAAATTGATTTAAACAGCAATGAGTGACAGACTGCCTTTTTCTTAAATTGGCTCCAATGGTTATGTGAGCAGATTCTGTTGCTAGAAAGGCAAGGCAGATGTTATTTTTTAAGTAAAACAAGCAAAGCATCACTTCTCTGTTCAGCATTTGTTAAATTCCCTAGAAGTTTTCAGCAGAGCTAAAATAAGAGTTATCAAATTTGTATTTTTTTAAATTTAATAATCTATAACAACTTTCTAAACTCCTGTGTCTTTGAAGAAGAATAATTAAATGATCTCTTTTTAATTCAGAGTATCACGTTTTTATTTTTAAAAAGAGAGAATTAATAATTTTTCTTACTTTTAAAACAAAAAATTATAAATAGAAATAATTTTAGAATAATAAATGGGCTATTTAATTTTTATAATATGTAAACAATTTTTATTAATTATTAATGTCATTAATGTTTAAATTATTAAATAAAAATTATGTTATTAATTATCATTAATGTCATTAATGTTAAACAATTACATTTTCCCCTAAACAATTGTAGTTCCAGCAATATTTGAGCACTTCTAAAAGACAAGGGATCTATTTCCGTCTCTCTCTATATATATTTTACTTCTGGTAAATATTGCATTGCTATAAAAATGCGGAACATACACCCCTAACTTTTTAAAATTAAATGAGACAGAGTACCTCCTTTTTTTTGTGATCCAACTTTAATTTCATCATCAAAAGATTGCTTCTTAAATTTATTTTCACTACGTTGTAAGCTGCAGTCTTTGCAGTATAAGGTATAAAACAGAAAAACTTTGTAGATTCTGAGGCAAACCAGTATCTCCTTATTGGCTGCAGTTCCCTCTGTTCCATGTGGTCTGCTTTCTCTTACAGTAAATTTGCATCAGAACAGCACTGATGACATGCTTGACCTTTTGTTACACCAGGTAGTTCAGTCACTACTTCAGGCAGTGTAAAATACCAATGTTGTTCTCCCATGCATACAAAATAACATCACACATATATAGTGTGAAATATTGAAATATTGAAATGAATATATATTTTTAAAGTTTTCATTGAAGTTAGATTTTTTTTTTTGAAATTTCTTAAAGCCAAGGACACATCCACTAGATGTGTCATAAAGATGTTGTTTCTAATGGTTGCTGTTGAACACAGTATTTGTCTTTAAGAAACCTCTTGAAATACATGGTAGAAATCTGTAAATTGAAACTAATGAAAGAGGAGCACAGAAACTACAATTATTGGTTAAAAATTCATATCTTAAGTAATAGTTTTCAGCTAGAACATTAACTTGAACCTGTTGCACCTGATTTCTGGGCAGTAATGGAGAATTAGGTGATATAACAGAAAAGGAGCATTGTTCTAAAAGTTGAGGATGAAAGAAAAGTCGTGGAGGAAGAACAGGGACACTAGGTGTCTTCTCACGAGAAGTCAGCTCAGCCATCCCTGCTATTCCTGTGACACTATACAGATATCACCTTAAATCTTGGCTTTAAATAGGAACAAAAAAAGTGTCTGGTTTTCTCGAATACAGGTAATCCACACAACCATTTGTGTGGTGTAGTTAAACCTCAGATGCTTAGAACACACTGTATTCTTCAGGCAGGAAACCAGGACTAGTCTCTGATGCTCTGATTTGGAAAAACTGATATCTGTTTCTTGCTTGAGAACATTCATTGTATTCACATTGAAATCTGTTTTTTTACCCCATCTGAATCACTACAGTAATTATCATCATTAAAACTGCCAGTGTGTCTGGATTTTTCCCCATATATTCTTTTAAGGTGGACCTTGGAGGGTCCAGAAAATGCTGATAAGGAAAACCAGCTTATAACAGAAAAGGAATTTTTTCTAACAGAGACATTTACAGTCTAACACATTTAACTACATATACATATCTGTCAAAATGAAATACAATAATTTATGCCACCTAGACTGATAGGATAACAATAGATAGAGATAGGAATTCTCACTATCTAGGGTGTAGGGCCAGTGTTTTAATCTACTGAGCTGAATAGCACCAATATCATTCCAACAGACTTATCAGCATGTTCTGGCTGGTTTTTTTTCTCCTACCATCTGCAGCATATACAATCACATTGCAAGGAAACCAGAAATCTCCCACTGAGGTCATTTTTGTTTTTCATACTGCTTGCTTAGAAGTACATAACCTACCACCAGGTAGCATAACAAAAAGATCTACTTCTGTTGCAAGTTGCCTTTTTTTTTGGGCAGCTGTCACTAAATCAAAGAGCTGGTTTAAACACCAATTATTAACCAGATCAATGAAGACTCCAATGCTGTAAATCTGATAATTGCTGAACAGACACAGATGCATATTACATTACAGACAAAATGCAGTGATGCTGGAAGGAGATTGTTTATGGTTTGAATTTTTATTTTATTTTTTTACTTTGTTGCTTTTCTGGTGAATATTGGCATATTTTTGTACAAAGTAATGTCATGATTCAGCATAAATAGCAAGTTCTACACCCATAACAAATGTAATAAATGAATAAAACTAATCCCTTGAGCATAAAGTTAGTCTGATTCTAGGTTGTGGCACTTGTCTTCATGGGTGTAGAAATTTGCAAGAGCAGTCTGGAGGTCTTTGCATGCTTACTATGGCAATAGTAGAATGGACCCAAAAGGAACTGTGAAGTTTCTTACCCAGCAGTTATTACCCCAAAGCCAATCTGTTGGAACCCAGGACACAGGGAATATTTCCCTGCCTGTCCTGACAGACTCTGGTCCTCAGGAGAGCACTGCTTTTGACCTTTGTCCATGGAGAGGACTTCCAAAACTTCGTGATGGAGTGGAGTCTGTGAGTGTGTGAAGTAGATGGTGGTGTGGTTTGTCACAGAGTGAAAAATTTAGACTTTTGGGGTTTTAGTATGGAGGTAGATGGAGGACAAAATGGAGGATTTTGGGCATTGTCCTGTCACTTTCTTCTTCATCTACTCCATTCTCAGCAGTGTTGGGGAGGGTCGCAGTGCAGACATTGAGTGTTAGACAAGTAGTTAGTTATTGGTAGAAAAGTAGAAATAAAATACGTTTTTAGAGTTAATTGGACAAAACAGCTTTAAAAGACCTTGACACTGTACATCTTGTGACCTTTTTGCTGTGTTCCTCACCACACTAAGCCTGGTGCTGGCAGCATGGAAAATTTTTGATACGATAAGAAATGAACAGCAACCTGAAGACAGAAAAAGATCCAGTTGGTCTCTCAGTCATTTCACAGAACTTTTATTAGGGGTCTCTCATGCAGGAGGCCCCCAGGGAGGATTCCCACACCAATCCTCCATTTAGCTGCTTAGCATGTATGTATTTCTCATTGTACATTCAGACTGTCTTTAGTCATGAACTTCTGCAGGTGCTGAAAGTCAGCCATAATTCTTCCTTTTGTTTACAGAAGAGCTGTCAGTGAGTGCAGCTACCTTGACAGCTAACACCCTTCCAGTGTATCCTCTCAGCATCTAGACCTCCCCAGTACCTGGAGGATGCTGTTCTACCCTTAGACTGACCAGGGTTTTTTACCTCTCAGCCAGAATTTTTATTCTTTAAATATGCTGTGAGAGACAGAATTTATTCCCCTCTCATTTTCCAGCACATCCTCTGCAGTGGTAGCATTGGCCTAAGGTGGAAAAGTGCCTGGAACAGGGCTGTTCAGCCTGTTACTGTGCATGTTTCTCACAGGAGCAATTGGAATAAAGAGGCCTCTTACACTTTCTCGCAGACACAATTTTTATAATTATTCTTCTACATCACTTACCAGTTCTACTTGCACTTCAAAACAAGTAAGGACATAAATATAAAATGGCTCTAATAGTGATAACATCGCCTGCAGCTGCCAGGAACAGTTTGTACCAAGGAAACTCTGGGCATATGTTGATGTGACAGCCATTGGCAGGGCTTGGTTGCATATGCTGCACTGTCAAAACACCTTTTTAACTATCTCAGAGGGATTATGCTATTTTCCTCTTCATTTTGAGATAAAATACAGAAAATAAATTAGTTTCTGGAAACTTTCTTTTCGAGGAACCACAATGAATTATGCTATTTTTCCCCCTAAGTTTTAGTATCCTATTCCTGAGTGCATGAGATCTGACTTAACTTCTTTCAGGGTAATATACATAATATCATAATTGTATAATAATTTTTTCATAACTGTAGATTGATAGCCTGCATATCTAAAGTAATTATGATTGGGTGTTTTATAATATATTTTAACACTGTTCATTCCTTACAGGTGAACAGAACATGTAATGCTTTCTTTCCTATGATAAAGAGTTAGACAAATCATAGGCACACAAGCACTTGAATTTTTGTATTTATGTGTGTATGTATATGTGCAAGCATGAACTCATTGAATATGTTTAACTATCACCTTTCCTAATAGTAGTGGAACTGAAAAAACTTGATTTTCCCAGAAAGACATTTTCCCATTCATTCTTGAAGGAAAACAAAAGAAGCAAACCAAAACATAAAATACAGACCCAGTCTCCAAAAGACTTTCTTTTTCCAAAACTCCTGGAAAAAAGATGAGTTTAGCAATCTACCCAAATGAAAAAGGAATGAGTCCAAATCCATTAGAGTCAGAGAGATTCTTTCCATTAACTAAAAGAGATTTGAGATGAGACTCATGGCACATGTTTTTTAGTGATTTGTACTAAAAATGTGAAAGGAATGACAAAAACACATTAAAATTACATCCTGAAAGCATGTTTTTGTGCTATACTAAAAATAGATGCTAGATCATCTTTAAAAAGAGAGCTCATCAAAGTTGTTGAATAACCAGAGTAATAGCTGTCCAGATGCCATAATGAGATTTATGTAAAATATTGTGAGGGCAGAAATTATAATTGCTTTTTCCGTTGTTGTTGTTGTTGTCACAGAAGAGAAAATTTCATTTTTCAATTTCTACCCTTGTGAAGTTCAGTTAAGAGGCAGAGATTACAGTTTAACTCCACCTTATCACTACCTATATGGCAAATGCATGTATTAAAAATGTATACATATCTGGTAGTAAAATTTCCAAGTCTCAGCCTAAAATCATGTGATGCAAAATATTTCTGTGATATTTACTATGGAATTTGAGGTTTATGAGCACGAAATGCTTTTCAGTTTTGAACTGAGGGAGAGGAGGTGAGAGGAGAGAATGCAATACAAGGCAAGCCATTTCTTGTAAAAAAGCTTAGATAAGCAGTAGAGAAATTTGAATTCAAAGAAATAGATTTGCATAAGGATAGATTGAAAGGTCTAAATCACTGCTTACAAAGAAATTGAACTTTCACCTCAAAGTTTTAAAACCATTTACTTTTTTATTGTGTGCTTTCTTTTTCTTCATTTCTGATGTTAAAATGTTGTCTAGTGTAAAATCACCTCTGCAGCACAGGAAGCCCACAAGGAACAAGCATTTTTGATAGGAATCCATAGATGAATCAGAATAACAGGTGGGAAGGTTGGAACTTTTTGAGGCAGAGGATACAGAGAGTGAAACAGAGAAATGAGAAGATGACAGAAAGAGGAAAAAAAAAGGACGGGTGGATAGGAAAGCAGAAGGAAGAGGGAGGGAGGGAGGAAAAGGAAAACTTTTCTGAAGGCCTTCTCTGAATGGGGATATATAGCGAACACTTAAAATACAAGCATTCATCAGCGTCTTTTCCTCAGTGGTGGAAAGTTTCCTGACACGATCCTGACATTTGCAGTGAGTAGACCATTGGGGCACAGGGATGGGGGATAGGGTGAAGGGAGAGAAAGAGATTATTACAGATCATTGAAGGATTTTGTTACCATTAGATTTATGAATTTAGATGAACTGTACTATTCAGAAGTGCTAAAGTCACAATGCCATTATAATCACAATCAGAAAATCTGTTGTTGAAACCTCCATTAGCATAAACATATATAACTACAATGTTATATATGTTGCAAACGCAATTTTATAA
>VWZV01003824.1:4027-39937 GCA_013397155.1 Irena cyanogastra | reverse complement strand
TTTATAAAGTCGAAACTCAAAAAACCCAGTGACATTTAATGTCAGTAATTCTGTTCATATTTTGGTAATTGTACTGTACAATCCTCCACAGTCCAAATTATGTTGAAGTCCACTCAGGGAAGTTGAATATTAGATTCCTCTCTTCCTTTTCTCCACTGTGTGTTTTATTCTATTCATAGTGCTACCATATCTGGGTACAGAAAAGCTTTATCTAAAGTCCAAAGAATACATATAGAGGAATATAGAGGAAAGACATTTAATAAAATTACCAATGTAATGTAATCTATGAAAGTATTTGCAAATTCGAAGAAGCTCCTCGAAAGGACTGCTCAAAATCGAAGAGTTAGGCCTCTATTTTCTCTGGACAGTATCTCAAAAAATTTTCTGTCAACCCTTACCATGCACTGTACATTTGTTACTGACAGATCTGTATGCTCAGGGCAAATGCAGAAAAGATTGTTCTAGCAAAATTTTTGATTTATGGAGCAAAAGCCTTCATGTAATAATTTATTAAAGAATGTCTAGTTCACTTTTATCTTAATTTAATGAAGAAGTAGGTTCCAGGACACAGAGAAGTTTTCAGTTCTCATAAATGTGCTTCAAAAACTAAGCAGTGGGGGACCCTTAAACTGAATCCAATAAAAACATTTGAAATTACATTTTCAGAGTGCTCAGCAACAAATTCCTTTTAATTGTTTATATTGACCTTGTTTTTCCAATTTAAAAAAATCCTCTTTTAATGTTTAATGTTTCCCTGAATAGAAAAGATTTAATTAGGCTTCATTTGCACAATCAGAAATCAGAAACAGATTATAATTTGCATCTCAGAACTGTGGAGTATCATTAAGGGTACATTTGGTATGGTCGTTATAAGAAATTGTATTGAATAAATATCTGCAACCTAAGGTCAAACATTGTAATGAATATATAAATCCTTATCTGAAAACATAATTGTGATTTTTCTTTCCCTGGATGTAACTCTCCATGTAGAAAGGCTGCAAAGATGGAGGTAGGTCAATGCATATGACTGATATTTTAATCTGTTTACAATACAATCATTTTGAGGAAATTTTCATGGCGTATTATATTAAATTGCTAAAAGTCTTCTCAATCAGTCACTTTTTTTGGATTCTAGGCTTAAGGAAAAGAAAATAATTTATTGTGAGTAAAAGCTAACATAAAATCCATTTTGCCTTTTGTAGCTGTCACTATTCTTGTTTTACTATGTTTACCACTGTCAGACAAAAATCTCTTGAGCAGCATGAGAACATTTTTGATAAACACTATGCATAGAAAATGCTTTCTTTCTAATTATATTGCATACACTTAAAATAGTCATCCTAATTATTTGTTAATTGGAAACAGAGTTCATAGAGAAGCAATTTTTTTACTGTAATTTGTTCTTCGTCAGCTTTTTGACTTCTGTAGGACAGAGTGAAGGGCAAAATATGTATTACTGTCACATATTTCTTCAAACACAAACATTGCACCAAAAAAGATAAGTGGTTAGTGACTTGGCCTGAAAAAGCGCTCACATTTTTTTCATCTTCAGAACTGAATAGCAGAAAATGTTTTCATGGTAGACAGAATGAAATATCAGTGTAGGAATCATTAAAGGGTACTAAATAAAAATGCTGATGGAGGAAGGCAGCTCCAACAAGGTATCTTACCTCTTCACACCCTCATGTTTACTTTGAAGTAAAAAAAATTAAAAATTAAAACCCTGATTTCCTACGGATAAAGTTTCTCTCCAGCAATCTATAGTGTAAATAGAAATAATAGGGACCTCTATTCATACTTTCTGATTCTGTAACCAAAACAGTCACTTTTTTCACTACTGGCAACTTACACTTAGCAAGTAGAAAAGAGAAAGAGAGTGTAATGAGATTTTTAGGAGCTGGTCTCCAAAATCTTTTGCTTTTCACCTGTCATTCCAAAGAATTGGAAGTTACAGGAAAGCAAAATTGCTTGAGTAATGAGGCCTGGTTTTCCATCACAAGCGCAAGCATTTGAGCTCCACTTGGAAAATACCTGAATATATAAATTCAACTAGCTCTACGTTTTGACCAGCAAAACACTGCCTATTCAATATGTGAGTATGCATTCAGCAGAAGCTGAAAAATAAATGACAAATCCTGGTTGCAGTTGCACCATGCTGATTTAATGTAAAGTGTGATAGCTTCAAATATGTTGTTTTCAATAATATGAATTCAATTCCATAGAAAAACATTGTATTTATTCATAGCAGAATAGCAGATGCAGCTGTATTGGGTTAGCTTGAATGGATATGTGTTGTCTGGAAATATGCATTGGATGGGCAAGTACTTCTGACAGAGAAATCTGGAGTTGAGAAATAAATATATTGATGTAAACGAAAATGTATTGTTTCAGCAAAAAATTCCTGGCTTCTATAAATATGTGTTTGTAAAGAAAACCTATTTTTATACAAAAGTAGAATTCTATTATTTGGATACTGTGATTGATTTAAGAAGCAATTGACAATATATCCAATTCAGCAAAATAGCCTTTATTTCAGTGTCTATTGCATGCATTTCCCTAAAATTGTACTGTGTTAAAAAATCAAGGAAACACAATTGCAATTCAAGTGTTTCCAGTCTCAAAGGCTTTGTAACAAACCCATGTAGCTGAACCCTGTCAGTCTTTACCAAATCGTGGAGATTTATTTTAGATTCCTTAATTTTTAGTTGTCCTTATTTATATTTCTGAGACATCAATTTCAATAATGGATTAGCTGTCCATTATTAACAGCTCTGATTTCTTATTATTGCCCATCATTCACAGCTATGTCTTTGCTTGAATTAGCTCCATAAGCCATTTTTAAATGCTTATTCTTCCAAACTTTTGTTCAGAGAAGACTTCAATTCTACCTTTTCCTGAGGAATGGAGTAGCTTTCTTGTGGATTGTCGTTTTTCATACTTCACTAGAAAATGAATAAATTTCCTCTTCCTTGGAAATTAGCAGAATTCATACAGAAGCATTGCTGTCTTCCATTTCAAATTTGTTTCTAATTTTTTTAATAAGAAATAGACTTCTATTTGCTTGTTTCATACTGGGAGCTTCATCTTTTACTATGGAATTATCTACTAGGAAAATATGATAATCATAACAAATAATATCTCTCTCCTTCCTAAGCCAATGATATTTGTGATACCATGAGTTTTTAATGAGTTTTAACAAAAAAGAAATCATATCAGAAGACATTTTATGTCAAGTATAATTTTTTTGGTTTTTTAATATTTTAAAATATGTGATAACTTTTAAATTGATTTTTCAAATTCTGTCACATTTAGTATCTGTTTCATGCCCCATTGCAATACCAGGGTTTACATTCTCTAGTTTCCTAGACTGATAGCTCTTAAGTCCAAAAACATACTGCTTTGTATCTTACCTCCTGATTCCTGTGTACTCAGTGGTTGATACCTTATTTCATCCCCAATCTACTTTCTTTCTTTCCTGCTGTTTCTTTGCCTTTCTGCAATAACACTTCACAAACACTGTTAAAGCCAGAGAGGCAACCTCCTCACCTTCCCTACATTGAATTGACTCAGTTCTTGCTCTAGAGTCCTAACAAAAATAAATTGGAGCACTCAGTTACACAATATTTCAGTTCTCTGTGCTTAGACATTGCTGCCAGCAAGTAAAACTTCCAAATCTGATAGAGTGCAGTATCAGTAAAGTGAGCTTTGGTAATGGATTTTGTATTACTAACTTACAGAAAAGGTGGATTTTATATAACTACCTAAGGAACAACAAAAGCAATTTACAAGCATCCAAAACACTGCACAATAGGCTGCAAAGCTGAAGAGTAGACCCAGAAAGTAACATTAGCAGTATTTACTTAGATCATGTCCTAGTGAAACTAGGACAATCAAAGCTTATTCCTGTTTCTAGCAGATGAGAGAGTCCTCAATTTACTGGCCACTAACTGGTGTTCAAGGTCAAAAATGGAAACTGAGCTCGAAAAATGAATTTAAAAAATAAAATTAAAATATCAATATTTCAGAAGATATTTGTATAAATAAAATGTGTTGTATTAGGGAATTTTGAAGAATGTTAAGCTAGAAACTCAACTGCATTTCTATTGCAGATTTGCTTGGACTGTCCTCAAGCGCAAATCTCAAGAATGGGCTAGAGTAGAAATCACAGAGTTGAAAACTGGTGGAAGTAGAGTGGTCAGAACTATAATTCCACACACTGGTTTCTGTATTTCAGATTACAGGGAAGGAGAGGAAGGGAAGCAGTATTTTTTGTTGAGGGTTTTTTTTTTTTTACAAATAAAAAACCCCAAAAGGATAAAAAAGCGAATACAAAATAATAGCACATGAATTTGAAATAAAATTCACCTGACAAATACCATCTGCACATCTATCTGTTAAAAGTACAAATGATATGCTGAGCTTGTTTTGATAGCTCAATGAAAAAACAGTGTTTAATGAACACATAGAGGAAAACAAATGATTGAAGACCAGGGACCACTTACGTTTATGTGTGTAACTAAATGTAATTGAAATAGAGATGCAAGTTACATTAAAATAATTATAGCAATGATGAAAAAATGTTATGAAATACATAATTACATGCACACCGGTACACATATCAAACAGCTGGTCAAAACATCACCTAGTGTAGATTGTTTGTTCAGTTAGCTGTAAATATTTAAACAAGAAAAAATATAATACTGGCAAGAGAGCAGGAGGTGAAGATGGGAAATTATTTTCCCTCACCATCAAACAGAGCTATAGTAAAGAATAGTTTCAAACACTTCTGAAACCTTTGAAATAGCTGTGTTGTTCTTCTTTTAAAGAAAGCAAGAAAATGCCTTGGTGATGTTACTCAGCTCAGATGACAGAACCAAGTTCTTCTGATTGTGAGAAAAGACTTCAAAGTAAGTCTGCAGAGGCTCCTTTTGTTCCCTTTCTCCCAAAGACTACTTGGATGAAGTAGAGCAGCTCTGATGGGAAAGACTGAAATTTCATTACTTCCTCCTCAAAAAAGAAATAGGTCTCACTACAAGCAAGATGGCTAAATTCAGGTATTACTTCTGACTGAGGCAGGTATTCAGTTCTGGATTTGACCTGAATTTATTTAGCACAGGGCTACTGGTTCTGAAACTGAGATCATTTTGCCAATTAAAATTATGTACAATCTAGTATGCTCCCACAAAAAAAAAAAAAAAAGTATTTGGGTGAAGCTACCATTTTCTATCAGTATGTATGCAACAAAATAATTTCCAAAAAATTCTGATGAAAACAATAAAAATCCTGTGACAATATATTCTGGCTATTTAATACAAAATCAATTTTGTGAGTGTGCCTTTAATAACTATCCATCCTACCAGGTCACATGTTTTCCATTTATTAGAATTTTATTTCTGTGAGAAATAGAATGGAGTTTAAATTTTTTGCTGTGTTTTTCAGAGGACTTACCAAGTGTAGGGTACAGTGTTTGGAAAACGGAACACATTTTACTCCAACAAAATGAGAAAAGTTTTGAAGAAAGAAAACTCAGCTCAAACTCTACTCTTTGAAACATAATGTGCTGCATAAGGATTAAGATCTCTGAGCTTAAGTTTTCAATCTGTAAAGTTTTGTCTTGATTCACAAAGAAAGCTGAAAAAAAAGGAGCAAAATAAGAATAACTCCTTGCAAAGACCTATATATTTTGTTTGTTTTCAAAAGGGAGATACATATTCCACGTAAGGAAAAAATGTGGACCATATATGTAAATATATTGAAAATGTATTGTTTTTTAATTTGTGTTCTAAAAGCATAATCTTTGACAAATTCATTCTGCATTATTCAAGACATAACAGTGCACTTTATATCACTCATAAGTTTTTAAGTAGGGTTTTTTTGGGTAGGTTGGGGTTTTTTTGTTGTTACATAGAATAAAATATCGACAAGGATATATGTTTTACTGGAATATCAGGATTTTTTAGGTTCACAAAGAAAATCCCTTGTTATATTTTTGGAGAACATGCAAGACAGTTATTTTTTAAAGAGAGAAATGAGGGTCTATGAGGGTCCCTAAGGGTAATAATAGTAATAATTAATAGATGCAGATAAAATAATAGCAACAGAAGCACAAAGGGAACAGTGATACAACAGCAGCTGAGTATTAAAGTAATAAGTCACGGCACTCCAGTTTCCTGAGCTCTGGAGAGAAACATGAAGGTTTGCCACAGTCCCACAATTAACCCTTGTGTCATACCTGATGAAGATTCAAAATTGCACTCCTGGGAGAAATAAGCCAATGGCAGTGGTGTTGAACATCCTCTCAGGCCCCTAAACCATATTCAAAAGACCAGGTAACCAAACCTGTTCTGAGGGCCTGCCAGCATGGAAAATTTTGTCATTACATAGGCATTCTTTGCACTAATTACTTCTGAGATTGTGTTTTACTAAGAAGTCTTGCCCATTCTGAGCCACAGATAATGTGTGGCACATTTTCTTCACTGTAATGACCAAGTGGTCCAGCAACAAGTGAGGAGTCTGTGGAATGCAAATAAGAAAATATTTCCTTTGGGGGAAAATTTTCATTTGTTTTGTGTGAATTTTGCAACTCTAAAGCATAACTGTAAATGAATCAGCAAACCTAAAGAGATTGAAATTCACTCTTCTACATCTATATTTCAGGAAATTAGTGACTTGTGGTAAGAGAAAGTGTAATAAAATACAGAAATGGTGCAGTTTTTTGATGGAAAGACCAGACTTCTGATAAAAAGACCATGTCTCCCAGTATTTGTCTGTATTCTTAAGTGACACTACTTTGCATCAGTTCTTGCTCTTTCCACAGCACACATTTCTAGGGAAGCACATTCCTACACACAAAGGGCTTATACTAAGCTGAACTGCAATATCTTCATGCAGTTAAAACTACATCCCCATAAGAATGCAGTACTGTAGAAAACTTGTCTTAAAGTAATATCGTTTCAGGTTTCCAAAGCAGTTTCTAAATAAAAACTGATGACAGCCAAAACAACAACCAAAAAAAAATCAAATGCAAATGTCTGTAAAAAGTAACACTGGGGAAGAAAACTGGGCAGGCAATGTAGTGAATTTAAAAAAAAACCCAAAAAAAAAAAAAAAAAAAAAAAAAAAAAAAAAAAAAAAAAAAAAAAAAAANAAAAACAAAAAAACAAACAACCAACCACATTGAAAATAAGCATAGTCCATGGTTTTCCTAAAAGCAGGGTGATAGTTCAAAATCTGATTTATATTATTTTAATAGACAAGCATTATTCCATTGTATTTTGGATTGGGTAGGTAATGATCTGTATTTTTACTTCTTCATTTTTTTCTTTCCACCTTCCTTCCTCTCTAGGTGCACTACTCCCAGTTACAGAACTGAAAACTAGATGATAGATGATTGAGAGATGAAATAGAGATTAGAGACAGAGAGATAGAGATCGAGAAAGAGATAGAGATAGAGATGATAGAGGGAGAGATAGAGATAGAGAGATAGAGATCTCCACGGATGCATACATATACACATATATGTATAAACTCAACATTTTCTGTAATCTAATCTACTGTTCAGTCTGTTCAGTGAGCAAGCTGAAATGTTCACAATGCAGTTGCCCTGGAAGCTTGCTCCTGCTGCATTCTTTGCCTGGAAGACACCTGTTCAGCAATTATGTGGCCAGCAGTACATTAGCAACACTGCCTGCTGGATTGCAGGTGTTTGAATCTGTAGGGAGAAGGCCATTACATTACCATTTCTCTCCATCTGGCCCTAAGAAAGCTAAGTGTATATGGGCCACTGAGACTGCTCACTTCAGAGGATATCTCTCTGTCCATTTATCATCAAATGGCACATGCCACACTGCCTGAATTTCTAAGATGCTAGCCATTATTAATTTCTAGTTGAGAGGCTTATTAGAAGTATTGTTCCAAGTAGATTTCCTCCTTAGTCTGCATGCACACTAACAAAATACCTCGAAATTCCTGCATGTGGACTCCCTTTGTTTGCTTCATTTTACTGTAACTTGGAGGAAAATTGTTCTCTGAAGTAAGATGGTTTGGACCCGGATTTTCACACTGCCTGCTGATGTCAGCAGAAAGCTTGGTAACAAGTATTTCAGTGTAGAGACACTGACACTGACCTGGTGTGAAATGTGAAAGAGTAGAGGTATTTCTACATATCTTTCTTTGTTGAATTCACTCGTGATTACATATCAATCAGAAGGTAAAACCAGAGGAGGTGCATTTCACCCTTACCAAACCACATTAGTGTAACATTATTTCTATAAATTCATTGAAAGATAAATATTAAGAAGGAAGGAAAACTTTTTCAGCTTTTCTCAGCTTTCTTACTGGAAATATGCTGGCACTTTGCCACTGGCTAGTCCAGCAATGACTCTGAAATGTTTTTATTATGCTTACAAGTACCTCTCACTGTTTCTATGCAAATCCAGATATGGAACTAAGTAGAGAGGGAGAGCTATGCCCTGTGTGTGTCAAATGGATAAAATTTACCATGAGAAGTTGAATGGCCCAAGTTTAAAAATAAGTAATGGGATTTAATGAAATATCTTGGCTGAAAATAAGATTAATATATTGACCCTTTAGATAGAAAGAAATTGGAGCCACTTGTAAAGATATAGAGGGGTTTATATTTAGAATTGATGTGCTTATGGGTATTGCTGTATGGTGTATTTGGCTACAGCAGACAGAAACAAACCACATGATCCAGAACATCCTCTGCAGTCCTATCTCCTTACCAAGCCAACAATGAAAGGAAAATCTTTTCACTGGGATGCTTCTCTCAAAGGGAGCTATTTGGCCTGCAAGTGACAGTTTTCTGTTCTCACTGGCTTCAAAGAAACACAGAATGGTTGATGTTCAAAAGGACCTCTGGATGTCACCCTGTCAAACCCTAATGCTCAAACAGCCAGTGAAGAGCAGACTACCTGGGCCCATTTTCAGACAGCTTTTGAAAACTTCTGAAGATGGAGTCTGCAGCCTCTAAGCAATCTTCAGCATCACAGTAAGTGTTTCCTTATACTCAAACAGAACCTCAATATTTCCTCTTCAGCTTATTACCTCTCAAGAGTACTGCCAGTGATAAAAAATAACTGACAGAAATGAAACAGGGGAACCTTTATGCAGACTACTCATCCTTCATAAAACTACTAGTAAAACATTTCTCCTTCTTCTTTTCTATGTCTCTATGAAAGTGATTCTACAAGTATATGCATAAAATTAGAAAGTATTTTCTTGGATATCATTATTAAAATAAAAATTTAACTGTGGAAAATAAGACCCTATTGTCCCCTGAAGAGGGGAAGTGAGGATGTAAGTGCTGATTTCTTTTCCTTGGGATTCAATGACAGGACACATAGGAATGGCTCAAAGATGCACCGGGGAGGCTTAGAGTGGGCATTAAGAATCATTTTATTACTGAGGGGGTGGTCAAAACCTGG
This sequence comes from Irena cyanogastra, assembly GCA_013397155.1. Taxonomy (NCBI): domain Eukaryota; kingdom Metazoa; phylum Chordata; class Aves; order Passeriformes; family Irenidae; genus Irena; species Irena cyanogastra. Next base: position 30,491 of record VWZV01003824.1, on the reverse strand, counting down.
ATCAGGCTTCCTAGAGAGGTGGCCAATGCCCCAGGCCTGTCAGTGTCTGAGGCATTTGCACAATGCCCCTCAGAACATGCTTTAACATTTGGTCAGCTGTGGATTGGTCAGGCAGTTTGACTGGATAATCATTATAGGCCCCCCAACTGAAATATTCTGTTTTATTCGATTCTTATTATATTCTATTAAAACATCTTAGCTCTTTTTTTTTTTTGTTGTCTTTTAAAGTTCTTTATTCTTCTTAATTTACTTTATATTTTGTTTCTGTGGTGTTTTTTGTTGTCACTTGNTGTTTCTGTGGTGTTTTTTGTTGTTGTCATTTGGGCTTTGTTGGGTTTTTTTTTTGTTTTTATCCTGGTTTGGTTTTTGTTGGGGTTTTTTGTTTGGTTTTAGGTTTTTTCCTTTTTCTCTTTTCTTTTTTATTTTGTCATCTAGTGTTGTTTTAGTGATAGAATACTATTAAGTTGCTCTGCACAACAATTCCAGTTTTTCAAAGTCAGTTGTGCTAAATAAAATGTAAGATCATCATCATTAGATGTAACAATGGACTATTGTCTTCTTTATTGTCTGGGTAGGTAATTACCTCATTTATTTTTTAAAGTAAGCTAAATAAATCCAGATAATTTTTGTTTTCAACAGTTTTCTATGCTTTTGGGACATACTTAAGATCATGCTATTCTCATCATGTCTAGTTTATTGCGAAAGATGCAACTTGTGACATTGGTTTTGTTTTTATATTTAAAAAAAAGTTCTTTTAAGTAATTCAGAATAATGATACATGTTAACACGTTTGCAAAAAATTGTAGAGGACAAATCCTTAATTCTAGGAGGAATCAGTTTACAAGAAACTAGTAGCTTTGAAAAATGGATGAGAAACACAGACATGAGGAAAACAGAAGTTCAGCGCGCTGTCTGCCCAGGTTCTTATCTTCTCTCAACAAAATAAGATCTTCAGGGTGGTCCCAAAGAACAAATCCTAAAAATGTAATGGAACTGAATAATGACTAGAAAGGTTGTGCTTTTATTATGCTGTGGACAAGCCTTTTCTTGATGTACTTTTCCCTATCTGTGTATTAGCTTTGCACTGACCTGCCTGTGCTGCTGGATGTTCTGGCTGCATCTTGGCAAGATGCAGGCAGGCATGAGACAGGGTGTGACTCAGGCAAAGAAAAAAGAAATACAGTGAAGAAGAGATTGGTACATAGAAATAGAAGAGATCTGATGTGATGTGATGGCAATTATTGTAAGATCAGATTGGTATTTGTGTAGCATGATTTAGCACAGTCAATTCGCTTTGGGAAGTAGCGGAACAGTGACAAACAAATATGAGTAAAATTTCCTGTACAGAGCAAAGCAAACTGGTGTCAAAAGACATAGGCTTAGATTTTATAGGGGTTTAGCACTGTAGAAGACATGTTAGTGACATGTTAGAAAACAGCCATTTTTTCTAGTGTGTGTTCAACTTTTTTCTCTTGTTTTGTGGTTGAATTTAAAAGACATAAATAAGAAAATCTTTACCTAAACCATTTGTCTGACTGATGAGGTTCAATTATCAAAAGCTCGGATTAGGCTTTGATAGTACCTAGCGGTCAGAATTTTGACACATGAAGTGATTAAATTTACAGTGCCTAGTTCTTTCAAAATTTTCAATTTCATAGTATGCAATGGAATATTAAAAACTGCATATTACGTAACAGGAAACAAAATAATTTATTAATAATATTTTTAATTGTTTAAAATTATCACTTAAACTTTTTTTAATTTCAGTATCTATTTGTATTGCTTTTTACAACAATCTAAATGTTGAAGTATCAAAACAATTTACTATTTAAGTTTTATTTGTCAAAAATTCAGACATAATAAAGAACATTTCTGTTTTAAACTAGCAGCTGCATTTAAGACTGTTAACTTGAAAGTGCTCGTCTTATTATAAAAAGATATGTATGAGATTATAATTTAATGTAGCAATGACTTTTCCTTTTTTGCAAATTACAAATTCTTATGTAAATCCACTATAGCTTTCCTATTTGTAACTGTAGTGATTGCAGAAAATCTTAGTAAATATAGACTATATGGGAATTTTGAAATTGCTGGAATGAGGTAAAAATAAACCTGTCAAAAGAAGGAGAACAGAAGACTAGTTTTCTCTAAAGGATAATTTTTTTTTGAAATTTTTTTAAGTATCAATGAAGAGTATCTAAAGTAGAATCAGTTGACATATCTTCCTTAGGTTTTGAATATGTTTCATACAGGTTGCAACTAACAGAGACAAAGGGTGAGAAGCAGAGCATTTTCATAGATTGAAAACACTGAAAAACAGTAATAAAGAATTAATTTGGATAATGTAAAAACAAAAAAGCACATTTTTCGTGTTTCAAGAAAACTGCTTCTTTCGAGATTTTTGCTTAGTAAACTCTTTTCCAGAGAGTCATGAATCAATTTTGACCAATTAAATCCCTTCATCCAGAACATTCAGGTCTAGGCAGGGGAAAATATTCCATTTCGGATAAAACAGTATTTTTATGGGTATATTACATATTTTATGGGTGTCTAGTAAGCTTCTAATGTTCAGGCAAAATGCTACAGGAATGAAAAAATAATCTGAGTGTTATGCCTCAATCTTCCTTTTATAACATTTAAGTCCAATTGTAGTGTATGAACTCTGTGTAGATGGAATCTCTATATGAAGAGATTCCAATTTTAGTGTATTTTTATGAAGTTGCAGATTCTACTTGTTCAGATGGAAGAAGCAGTTCAGGCATGAGAAATCTCAGAGCTGAATTTACACTTCAGTTCCTATTCCAGGCATATTTGCTTGCCTGAACAACCAGGGCAGGCAGATAGAAGGGCAGGAGGTCGGCAGAGTTGGAGTGGGGAGAGGAAGAATCAAGTGGAACTGGATTTGTGTCTTGTCAGGTAGGTCTTCAGAGGGCTTAAAGCAGAAAGGAATATCTTTTGCTCCTCTTTAACAAAATTAGAGTCTATGTTTATTTTAACAAATAATGCAAAGACATGATTGTTCTTAGTATATTAAAATACAGTCTGTGATACATCAGTGTTTGCAATGCCTTCACTTCTAAAAATATAAACCCACACAAATTCCTTAGCCTCTATATGTAAACCCAAATACCTATTTCTTTCAGTTCTACTAAGTTCAGTAAGCAATTCTGTAAATGAAACATAATATTAGAAAAGTGATCAATTTACAATTGATAAAGGAGTAAAGAGAATCTCTTTGTCTAAGGCATGATAGGACTGCAGCTCCACCAGAGAATGTCTTCTTCAGAATCTCTAACACTTCTTTGTCTTTCTACTTCATCTCTCAGCTCTGCCACTAGGCTGAGCAGATCCTTGACCTCATTGCTCCTCATACAGCTGTTTTCTCTGCTGTCCTTTTCCACTACGCAGGTAAGGAATCACAGAAAAATTATACTTGCAAATTGCATTGAAAAAAAAGGATGGCCATTCATCTGAAAATTTACTGGGATAATGTTATCCTATTATTCCAGACTCCTCAGTCCTTCATGGCCATTTGACACAGGAAATGGCATAGTTTTGTATGTGTATGACAGCCACAATATTAAAGTCACCTAATGCTTGCTAATAGAGAGAAATGTGAAGCCACTTCATTTTTTTTTTTCTCAATGAATATTGACATCAAATATGGCACCAAGATTTCAAACTGGAAATTTTTAAGGGATAAACGACTTCTATTTCATTGAGAGTTTCCATTTCCTTTCTGTGGAATTGCAAACTGTCAGACACACTAAATCTGCGCCTGTAGTTTGTGCAATATGACTTGTTGGGTTTTAAGTTTGGTGCTAAGACATAACTCTGGGCACTCAGACTGTGCCCATGGCATCTCAAATCCATCTTTTGGATGGGTCAAACTCTGGACAAAAACACATCTCCTCATAAAGAGCAGAAGAGTTGTGACCTATGGATACAGCTCTGCCCTGAGTTCCTTGGACGTTTCCAGGCAGCCATGGCTTTCTCACTGCATGCACTTTAAATTACTAATTTCTAATCCCAGAATCTACAGCTGTAATGGGGCATCCCTGATATCATTGCCATGCTCTGAATTTTATGGTCATCTTTACATTAGTTAATAGAAAATTGTGTATAAATATTAATATTTAAAGTCCTTTTGGATAGAAAGAAAGTTGCCCACAAGAGGAATCAATGAACTTTGACTTTTTACATGGACAAGAATTTCAAATACTCGAATTCCTACTGCAAAAATCAGGGATCAAAAATAATTTCAATAAAGAAAACTATCAGCCAGGTCAGTGCTGGTGTTGGATTTGAGGTACAATCTTTCTCAGAAAGATCTGCTAGACCCTCACCTTTGTCAGGTTTGGCTGCACAAGGATGCTTCTCAGGTTCAAAATAAAAATTGTTTTAGTCTGCAATCCAGGCATTTCAAAGGTCAGATCCACTAGGGACAAANTTATGTGCTTTTAATGAAACCTCAGAAGAGTTTTCAACCAAATAAGTAAATAAGGCTAGAGTTACCTAATTTTTATCAGGCCATGAGAAACAGAACATTGTTAGTGCTTTGACTGTGTGTGCCACCAGACAGGTAAAACTACCTGATCATTTGATCTAGTTACATGCTCCCTGTCTCATCTAGTGCATAGCATGAAGTGTATTAAATGAGTTAACTTATTTTTTCTAATAAATGAAACTTCCACTTACTGAAGATGTGCACCATATCACTGGAAGCTGTGAAGTGTGAAGCTAAAGTAGAGAAATGGACAGAAGAAAAGGAATGGATGATTTAATGGGATAAATATTTGTCTTTCACCCATATTTACTCTGACATTTGATAAAAGGTTCCTTTTTAGTATGTCATTTAAATACAGGTAACTGCAGAAGACAATCGGACAGATTTTGCTTTCAAAACCACTGATTAGAATTAAGTAAAAAATAGAGCATGTCTCACTAGAGACTTCAAGACTTCCATTTTTTTTCACGCAGATTAGGAATGAAATTTAAATATACCAATTTACCCAAAGAAATGTCAATTATTTGACCTGAAGCAAAATGTGTGACTTTCTCAATTTTTTTTTCTAAGTACGTTGAGGCTGAAAAGAATTATACATAGGTTGCTGTAAGAGTAAACTTTCAAGAACTTTCAAAATAAAAGCTGAAGCCTGAGGCAGTTGTCATATCCAACTGTTTGGTAAAAGAGCAAATGAAGCCTAGAAAAATAGGTAAAAAAGAGTAAAATTGTGTGCACAATATCTTGATTTCATCTACTAAATTAAATAATTAGAAATAAAAAAAGAAAAATGAAAGAGGAATGGGGAGTGGTGGTTTGAAAAGAAATATATTTATCAGCTCACTTGGGATCGTGGGAGAGATTGAAAAGCAAATCACTCTGTTTTCTGTTGCAGTTGTCTGATTTGAAAAATAAAAGAATAATCTCATCTCTTGCATTCATTTTGCAAAGATAAAAATCTGATGCCCATTTTGGATGATTAAGGCTGTTTTTTTAACAGATTTCTTGTTTTTTGTTGCACTGTGCAGTGTCTGAATGGCATGCTATGATTTATGATGGCATGCTTTGAAATACTTATGAATATATTTGATCATGAAGATATGTATTTTTAAATATAATTGCTTTTAAATATTTTCAAATCTTGTTTATTTTCCCAATTTCTGTCTGTTCTACAAGTTTCATTATATTATCCTCATTCTTATTGATTTTTTTTTTGTGTATGCACAGGTTTTACATGTGGAGTTATATATACCAGCTAATACTGAGAACTGAAGTTATTGTGTATTATGCATAGCTTTGACTCCAAAACTTTGCAAGCATGCATGTCTTTTATTTAAGCACTATAATATGTGAATGTACTGTTCTATCACACCACAGCAGACCCTTTATTAATGTGTCACATTTTACAGATTTTTTCTGTTAATGTTTAATAACATATAATTTATTAATGAAAATTGAGACATGATTAAACAAAAGACTTAAACCTTAGCCTTTTTTACATTAAAAAGTCACAAAATTCAATTAGACTTTATTTTTGAAGTATATTGTACAGAAGTTTGATGCCTATACTAATCCATTCTTCTTTCTGTCTTTATTTTTCTTCAGTTGTAAATTTTATAAATTGTAGACATGTCTGTCTAATCTAGTGGTCTTCTGTGGTGGAGTGACTGCATCAGTGAACAGCCACAGCTGTGATCTACCTGGATATATATCTGTAAGGGTTTTGATATGGTCCACCACAGTGTTCTTCCTGCTAAATTTAAGAGATAGGAGTTTAATGGATGAACTGTTAGATGGATAAGAAAATGACTGGATGGCCACATCCAAGGAATTATAGTCAACAGTTCAGTGTCTAAGTGAAAATCAGTAATGAGTGCTTACTCAGGGTAAGGTCTGTACTAGGAGCAAGACTATTGATTATTTTCATCTATGGCATAGACAGTAGAACTAAGTTCACCCTCAGCAAGCTTGCATATTACACCATGCTGAGTGATGCAGAAGATTTGTTAGAGGGAATGGATGCCATTCAGAGGGAGTTTGAAAAGCTTAAGGAGTGGGGCCAAGTGCAAGGTTTAGAGCCCGAGTTAGATGGAACTCCCGGTACTGAGACAGACAAAGGAATGGATGAATTTAGAGCGGCCCAGCAGAGAACGACTTTGGGATATCTCTGGGTGAAAAATTAGACAGGAGTCATCAGTCTGTGTTGGCAGTTCAGAAAGCAAATTGCATCCTGGGCTTCATCAAAAGAAGGATGGCCAGCAAGCCCAGGGAAGAGATTCCCCTGCTCTACTCTGCTGTCATGACATCCCACCTGAACTATTGCATCCAGGGCATGACAGACATGGATCTTTTCAGACAGGTCCAGAGGAGGACCATGAAAATAGTCAGATGACTGAAACGCTTATCCTGTGAAGAAAGGCTGGCAGAGTTGAGGTTGCTCAGTCTGGAAGAAGAGAAAATCCTGAGAAGACCCTCTTTCAGCCTTTCAACACTCCAAGAGGCTTGTAAAACAGGATAGAACCAATTTACCAGGGTCTGCAGTAACTGGGCAAGGGGCAGTTGTTTTAAACGGAAATTGGTTACATTTAGATCAGAAAAAAAGGAAGACATTTTTATGATGAGGATGGTGAGACACAAGAGTAGGTTGAAGGTGTGGATGCCATCCTCGCAATTGTTCAAGGTCAGCGTGGACGGGGCTTTGAGCAACATGATCTTGTGAAAGACATCCTGGCCCACGGTGGGGTCTTCCCACTCAGTTCTCTGATTCTGTATCCTACTGGTTATTCCACAGTGACTGGTTGAATACCAGACAAGGAAAGCTTGAAATTAAACTGAACCTTTGTCTCTTTCTCTGCAGTTGTTATTCTTACTGTTATGAGACTCCACACTGGAGCCTTGTCAGTCACTTCATTTCACTTTTGTTTCTACTTTTTTTCTGTAAAAGATACTTATTTCATTTATTAATGAATGAAAAATTAAATTCTTCATTTCAGGAAGGAAAAAAATACCTCAATAACATTCATTAATGTTTTGCTAGTCTAGGTGCTAAAATCCCAAACTTTAACTCCTTCAAAAAAGATTTTTTTTTTTCTATTTCTTTGTACAATCTGTGATAGAATTATCAAGCGATATTTGTCAGGAACCTGTAGACAGGTGTATATTTTCACCTGTTCTGAGGGTGCACTATTACTTCATAATTTCTCTTGTAATTACTCAGAAAATCTCCCTGATTATTTTTAAATACTACTGAATTTATTGAATACTTGAAATTGTTTGTCTCCTTAGTGAATTAGGACATTTAACCAACAACCATAAATAAAGCTCAAAGTCACTAAGTATCTCAGCCTCCAAACAGCATCTCTGACCTGCATATACCTTAAATATGAACTATAATAATAAACAAGTACCTTTATTTGAAGTCAGACTCAGGGGAATTTACATAAAATTTTCAAGATCTCATTCGGTTCAGAATGGCATCTGGATTAGCTTATCTTTGGAGGTCTCTTCCAACCCAAACTATTCTAAGATTCTGTGATTCTATTCAGGAAGAAATTCATGGCAGTACATTTAATAGCCACTTTCGACCTTAAATTTGTATGGGCAAGAAATTGGCCTCACCTAGGTGTTATAAGCTTTCATATACTCAGTAAAGATGAAATTCCATCTAACCTATGTGTGTTTCAGAGCTGCTTATGCACTGGAGCATGTAGACTTTTCTACCTCAGTCATCTGTAACAATTTCTCAGAGCAAGGCTGCTAAAATGAAACAGGTGAATCTTACCCTTGTGCAAATAAATCCCAGACTCCAGGAAATTAAAAAAAAAAAAAACAAAAACACAACCAGAAAACCCTCCCCACAATAACAGTTAGAGGTATGAAATCTGTCTTTTATAAATAGATTACACCCATATTCAGAAACTGAGAGTTTCCATTCAGAAAGGTAAGATAAAATCTCTCCTGGGAATTTGTGTTACAGAATTCTCTTTGAGAAAAGAAGAGGGAAAGATAAGTCAGCACAAAGCAATCTAAAAAATGCATGGTGCACAGGTAATCAATAGTTTATTTTTAGCATCATTCAGGATAAAACTATTCATACTAATATATGTAGTAGTATCTTTTTCATGCAGGAAACAGATCTTATAGACCAGAGCTGGACACCCTTAAACCAAAGTATGGATTTTTTTTTTTTTTTTTTTTTTTTTTCCAAGTTAGTTATTAAGAGATTACATTGAAAAATAAGATATTAAAATATATAAATAATAATAGAAATAAATGGCTGGGAAAATTCTCATTTTAAATAATATTTCTCACAAACTATGCCTAAAGTGTCCATGTCTTAGTGTATATACAAGGGATAGGCAAGTTGTCTCTTCCACTCTGTCTGGACACGTCATTGATGGATTTCTATTAACGCATTTTTTCCATTTATCTTCCATGACCCCTGAGCCCTTTTTTCTCCTACATAGTGCAAAAGTAATCAGGAGATAACTTCTGGCTTTCTTTTAATATTTGTCTTAAAAAAAAAAAAAAGAAAAAAAGCTTTAAGAAATATTTTCTAATTATGTGTTTCTAAGTACACTCCCAGATGACAGATATTCCTTTGAGGTCATAAAAATGTTGCATTTTCCTTTAGCAAACAAAGATAAGATAAACATATATTTTATCAAAAAGCTAAAATACAAGCAGTGCATATACTTGAAAATTTTCCAGAAAGGCACAGCTTATAGACTGCTAAGGATTCTATCACTGGGCTTGGTAATTGGTATCTCCACACTGATCTGAGATGATATATGGAACTGAATTGAACAGAAAAAGAAACTGCAACTTTGCTGAATATAGCTAGAGGTATTACTAAAGTGAAACACTTTCTAAAAAGTTAGAGCAAAGAGACAATAATTATATTGTCAGTTTCCTAAGTTGTCTGTTCCAACCTTCAGGAACAGCTTCTACTGAAAAGTAATGGAGTGTTTGCAGAAAAAAAAAAAAAAGGAATATTGATGTCTCCATGTGTATAGAGATATATTTGCATACAGCCAAGTCATTCTTAGGCTACAGTTACTGTAGTAAGCCTGAATGAGAACTCACACACTGCATCACAGGATATAGTTCTTATACATGTGGTAGATAATGGATGATACTAGATCTGACAGCAAAAATCTCTGGTAAATCTCTGGTTCTGGTCAGAACTTGGAGCAGGTCATGCTACCCATAAGGAAAACAGAAAACAGACTGGAGACTATTACAGAGCACATATTTAATGCGGGAATATTTCATAGAATATCTGAAAAAATACATTTGCAAAAGTTTTTGTTTTAAAAATAAAACATATGAGAAATTAATTAAAAATAACTTTTAAAATTTTCAGAATTTATTTTTAAACTCAGTGAATTTCTCTATGTAAATACCTGAGAGTTTATCTTTCTTCATGAAAACTATCTTGCGGTGTAATCTTGAGCTACTCAATTTATTTTTACACAAAACATAGATAGGATTATCTGACATACTGGAAGTTCATACTCTAGTTTTCTTCGTGTCCATATTTTTATTCTATACCATTTTTCCACACTGATGCAGCTGAACACACAGAAATATGCAGAAATCTGTAATTGTATAATGTTATTACTGACACACAATGAGTATTTTATTATGTTACAATTCAACCTTTTTAATTATGTTGTGAAATAAATATCATTCTACTGTGTTATTAAACTAATTACCAAAATCTGCCCACTCACTAAATAAATCAGGCAGTATAATTGAACATAAATAGCTCCTGGTACCAACCTAATCTGTTGAGATAGCAGAAATGTTCTTTTCCTTTCTCTCGCTAAGTAGAGAGCTCTGGCCAGTCAGGAAAGGCTTCAGAGCTTTTTTCCTTTTCTTTGGAAACTGATACCATGTCCTTCAATTATCTGAACAGGGAAAAGATCATAGATGTTGGCATTCAATAAAAAAAAAATCAAATAAATTCTTAGAAAATCCTGCTAAGGTACAAGTGGCTTTCAATAAAATTTAACCCCTAATTAATTTATATATGTATTGAGTTTAAAAGTGCTATTTAAGTTTAAACAAATGTATCAGAAGAAGTTCATGTTTCATGAAAATTAAACAAAGTTATCTTGAAGAACATCCTAACTGAATTTTTTTGTTGAAGTATGTAACTACAAAATCAGAATTTTGCTGTATTTCTAGACAAAAATAAGGTTTGCAAGAAAGGCAGAGATCACACTAAAGCTATTATTCTTCTGGGAAGAGATTCAAAGGAAAATTGAATGGAAAACTTTTCATGATTCTGAGACTCACATGTAAAGACTTAAAATCAGAACTGCCTAACATTATGATAGCTTTTGACACTTACACAAATAATATTGAAAAAAGATTTGTCCCAACTCTGATCTCACATATTTTATTGGAAGTTTAGTTTGATTTCTCTTATCTCTGTTACAAAGTGATATTGATCAGAATCAGGCATAGGGAGGGAGCTCTGGAAAAACCTCTGGCACACACGGAAAAAAAATAGAAGTTTATACTCAATCTTACTCAGTTATTTTTGTTTCTTCCTTCAACTGCGTCTTCATACAATTATGGTGATACCTGGCTGTAAACACAGCTGCCCTAATGCAATGCACTGAGAAAGAGTCCTAGATGCATGGGACTTAATTTTTCATTTACTTCTACATCTCTGAATTTAAAATAGTGCTTAAAATACTGGTGCAATTTGAAACAGTGAACTTTTCCATAACTACATATGGCTGAGATTTCTCCAAACATTGAAATAACATTTCTGTAGAGAGTGTCAATATTTCATTAATTTTCCAGATTTACTATACTAATCTGACATGTTTGTGTCATTAAGAATTTTTACTGTTACATTTCATGTTTCTACCAAAATAGAAGGGTCCTAGACAGGGTCTCAGTAAACGTGATGGAACATGTTATAATAAAACAAAAAGTTAGTCTAAGACAGGAGGACTTGGGTGTTTTTGCTCTAACATGGGGCGGAGTCTCTCATCCTTTCCTAGTAAATTCATATTAAGACACTTAAGGGAATCCTGTGTGTCTTGGAATCTGTTCTCCTATAGAATGAATGGCAAGGTCATAGTCTTGTTGCATGCTTATTGGCTCTACTTAGTGAAAAATGATAATAAGAGGAGAAGGGAAAAAGGAAAGAAATGGAAAGGGAAACAGCTATTTGAAATATGTTACAGTCCTCATGTAGGTGTATATATAGATATATCACTTTGGGGAAGATCAAAGTGGACTGTATCTAAAGTTCCACTTGCCTTTGTTATTTGGTCCACTGTTCATACTATTAATCTTTACGAGATACTGAACTGTAAAGGCCAGAAGCTGCTGGTCTAGCCATTATTTTTCTTTCTCCTTAAAGTCCATTGTGCTGGTAGAGAGAAAATTAATGTTAGAGATTCACACAGAAGAGCTCTGTTAAGTAGTTTAATATTGTGTGCCATAATTATGGTTCTCTCATCTGCAGATAAGGAAGTAAGAGAAAAAAGTTGGTGCAAGTTGAATCATTTTGAAAGCATTGCATAAAGATATTTATTTGTTGCATACAAAATGTTTGTAAGGTATATACAGTGATGGATGCAAAGAAGATAAATTTCAGTTAAGAGGTCAAGAGGGAAAAAAGCTGGTTTTCACATTATGCATCAAATGCCATTTTCTCACTAAGAACTACTATTTTGTCTATTTGCTTGTCTTGATATTTGCTTAATAACAAATGGGTTTCTTTTTTGTAATATTAAACTCATACAGAAATACTCAGGCATTTTAAAATACACAAGAAAGATTTGTCCTCTTTTGCAGTGTATTACAACCTCTCTGTGGACACTGTTACCTATTTTCAACACCTTAGTATGGCTGCAGCCTGCCATAATACTGCTACAAGCCAGTAGTAGTCTTTGCTCTGTTAAACCTGTCACTTCTGGCAGCTGTATTCTTTCTTCTGTCATATTTCTCTTCCTCAACTATCTGCCTGATGCAAAAGGAAAAAATGGCCCATCATTCAGTATGAGAAAGACATGGACATAATGAAGTGAGGACAATGAAGAGACACAAAAAAAGAATAAAGGACTGGACCACCTGACCTATGAGGAGAGGCTGAGAGAGCTGGGAGATTTCAACTCGGAGAAGTGAAAGCTCAGGGAGATATTATTCGTGTGCGTAAACACTTGATGGGGAAAGTAAAGAAGATTTCGCCTACCTGGTAGAAGAGCTACCTGCCCTAGCTGCCCCTGCTCTGAGCAGAAGGTTGGAAAAAACATTCTCCAGATGAGCCTTCCAGCTTCAAACATTTTGGTGATTGTTTACATAAATTAATAATAAAAAGTTTCTTGACATTGCATATGATCACAATAAAAAGCCTAGCAATTTTAAAACTAGTACAGAGGAAAATTTATGCTAATATTTGCAAAAAAGGCAATTTTTTCTAAGGTGCTAAAGCACTTACGTTAAAATTTTATAGATGTAGGAGGTTTTCTTAGAGAACATAAATTGACCTTAATTTTGAAATACATCCCTTCAGGACTGGACCAGCTAAGTACATAGTTCCAAACTGTAGGAAATGTAGGTATTTATTATAAGGGAGTAGAGGCTGAGTATTTCTCCATCTTTAAAAAAATGTCAACAAGAATTCTGAAAAAGAGAAAGTATAAAGTCTGTACTCTGATATAGTTTCTTTCAACATGTACCGTGAAGAATATATTTTACACAAAAATGGAGTGCGCATCTTCCCTTGCCTGTGTCTAGGATAATTCCCCATACATCTACTCTTACTAAAATATATTATATATATTTTTTCATAAGAAATTATCTTTTGGTTTTCAAACAAACAAACAGAGCAAATCTGTATTTGTTTCTCTTAAACCCTTTAATTCTACCCTTCCTTCAAGGGTTATTTTTGTCTTAATTCAGTGAAAATACCTCTCCTTCATGAACAATGATTCCTAATGTTCCAGCTTCCATTTTTTCTGTGAACAATACTTGTTTTTCAAACTTTTCAGTGTGTCAAATGACTATGCAAGCCCAACCACGATCCTCAGCCAAGGTCTCTAGAGCCTAAAATGAGATGACGCCAAGTAGCTAAGAAGCAAAGATAACGCGCTTTCTCATGCTTGTGTGTAAATCAGCAAGGGTAAATAGCTGTCAGTTGCCACCCAGAGCAATAGGTAATGAGGTAATTGCTAATCTTAGTAACGACTGAATCATTGAATCCAGCTAGAAAAATCTCTCAACACAGTAATGTTTTGCGTATTATAGCTGCCAAAAGTGGTTTCTTCCTGACATGAAGTTTTATTAGCCATTTGTAAGTGATAAATGATATCTAAAATTTTGTCACTTCAAACAACAAATGAAATTTCTGATGCAGCATGTCTGTGGCCCTAATTTGATGGGTCAATATGGAGGATTTCTGCTCCTCTTCCAGAGCTGTTTTCTCTTTGCTTTTCAAGCTGAAATTCCATTATGAAAAGGTTTTTGTACTATGAGGAGACCAATTTCAGTTTAAAAATACCTTGATGAGTCTTCTATATTGTCATCAATTTTGATTTAATCTCTAAAATAAATGTCTTCAGAAAGTTTTCTTACATTGAAAAGTATTTAAAATCTATCTCACCCAGGCTAATATCATGCTGAGTATTTAGATTGCATGTCTATGCAACTACACCAGTGTTCTCTTTCAGAAATCTTTTCCCAGATCCACAAAAATATTTGCATTTCAAAGACTTACTTGACTTTCTCAAGTTCTTCAGAAAAGTTATTATGTTACTATCTTTGTCTTGGAACTTCTTAGGTGCATCTTTGTCCACTCTTATAATTTAGCATTAAAGAGAAGAAAATAGCCTTTTAACATTTGTACTGATTGATGATGTTAATATATGAGAAAACCCAACCACAATAAAGGCTAAGGTAATTGCTTTAAACAACAACAAAAAAAAACCACTTAAATGAGGGAATAAATGGGATAAATTTGCTGTAATACAGTGGTTCACATACAGCATGCAATTAACAGGTTAAGAGTGATAAAAGCCAGAGACAAGGCCAGTGAGAGCCACAGTCTGTTACTGAGTGAGCTTAAGATAGAGGTCCCATATTGTGACCCACAAAATATGCAAATTTTATAAACAACCAAAAGAAAAAAAAATCTTTTCAGTAAGGATGAGAAAATATGATCTTGCTCATAATACATTACCTATTGGTATTTGCTTCTTTCGAGTTGTGAAAATAAGTAAACCATTGACACACCATATTGTTTAACAAAATTTGCTCATATGAAGTAAAATTTTGTTGTGCAGCCAAGCAAACATTCCCTAGCAAATCTTGCTAACAGCCAAAATGATTCGCAATTGTGTTTAAGTAGAGCAGGTCTGAGGAGGAGCAAAATAATTGCCTAAGCAAGCAGGTGATGCTGCTTACAGGGAGAGAACACTGACACATTTAATGCTTTACTGCAAGCCAAGTATTTTTCAGGAAAGAGTTGTGTCTTACTCTTAGTCATAATACTTTCTCTGCATGAAAAGCAGGTTAATTTGTCTTCTGTATTGTAGTCTTCTATAAATTTTAAACGTCATAAAATGATAGCTTTAATCTGAATTTTGTGTGATAAATGTAGCATTACTATCTGAGAAGTAGCCTGAGCTCAAAAAGTTGTATACTTTACTGGGTTCTTTTCACATTCCAGTTATGCTTCCCCAAATTTCAATATAATAGAGCAATTATAATTTCCATAGAATAGATATAAGTCCTAATGAGATCTTTTATTTTAATGAGTTATAATATGCATACTTTTAATAATAATTTCATACTCAACATAAACTTCAAAGCACTTTAAAATCACAATTTATGTTGTAATATTTGTAGTTTATCTTCCTCATACATTATGTATACATGTATTATTTTTTCTTCATCTTAATTTTCATATTTATATTCTTACAATAAAAGATTAATTATATGATTTGAAGCACTTTAAATATGTCTAAGACTTATTTCCCCTTTCCTGTTTTCCTATACTTTTTGCTTGCATCGTATAACGTGCTCCTGAAAAGGGTTTGCAGCGTGCTAAGGGGTAAGCCCCATATCAGCTCAAGCAGCTTAAGTTAAATGTGATTTTTCTGTTGGAAATATCTGTGAGATATGGATATCCAAGCTTTCCAGATGAAAATGTTCTTGTAAAGAATACTTTGAATCACATCTCTGTGCAGCATTCTGCACACCACTCAGCAAACCCACTAAAATCTGAAGTTTCATTTTCCATGGTAGTGGAATCTCTTCCCTACAGTGTCAATTTTCCAGTTATTTAAGCACTAGTCTCCCTGTGGCATCAGATGCAACTGACCAATGAGAAGTAGTTTGTGTTCATTTTAAGGTTGTCTATTTCCACTTATCCTGCAATCAAGATGCAATCCAACTGTTTTTAAACTGGAAATATGGATGCCAAATGGACAAAGAAAACCACAGGGTTCAGAGAGACTGAAAAGATTGAAAATCAATATACCTCCTAAATTTGGAAGAAGAAAATAAATATCCCATACATAACTCAGATAACATTTTTTCCCTTTGTACTTACCATTTCTTCTTATTTTATGGCAATGCCCTACACAAGGGTATATAACACCTCCAGCCATCATGAAATTGTCAACCACAAACTGTGTCAAACCAATCTAACATCCTCCCATGATACAGGAACAGCCTTGTGGCAAGAGACAAAAAGATGTCATGTCTTGACTCCGGTGCATTTTGTGATGCTGTCGCATATGACATTCTCTTAATGAAGTTCAGAAAACATCATCTGGTGGAAAGCGGTTGTAACATGTAAAAATATTTCCAAAAAGATAACCGCTGTTTCACTGGCACAAATAATTGATGACTAAAGTGAGAACCTGTATCAGCAGCCAGAGAATATCATCAGGGTTGACCTGATAATGCAGGTAATAACTTATTTATTAAATTTTCAGATGTACAAAACTGGGTAAAATTTCCACGGTTTTGGAGGAATAAGAATTTAGAGGACTCCTAATGAACTAGGAAAAATGTTGGAAAAACAGGAAGATGTTTATAAGTATAGGAAAGAATTGCTTCTCAATTTAAAAATATTAAGTTAAGTGAGTAATATAAGTGTATAGTAGATCTTCAAATCAAAATTTGAAGACTATATGCAAAGCATCAGATAACATTTTTTTAATTGGGAAAAAAAAAAGGTAGAAGAGAGAAAGGTAAACAGCCTACCTATCCTATCTATTTCAACAGAGTAAAGTGATCAGCCTCACTAGGCAGGTGAACTAGATTCCATAAGGATAACCTAAAAGCCCATTAAAAATTGCAGTGATATTTTGTCCATGCACCTCTACATGCTGTACAATGTAATATTGATAGGACCATAAATAAGTGTTATGTTTACATATTACAATAAAATAATAGACAAAGCCTTCACCCATCTATTTTGAAATTATGTAACTGCTGTTTTTAAAAGATTTTTGACTTAAAACAAACTAGAAAAGATAAATTGTGTTAGTTATATTTCTTTCTCCAGGCTTCAATTTAAAACTGTAAATTGAGGCAAAACCAGGTCAAATAAGCAAGCTGGATCACTAGACCAGTCACCATCCACCATCTCTATGGTTTTAAGTTAATCATGGTTACTGATTTTCTGTATTTTTTTTTTAATTTCAGGCTACCTTAAGTCATCATGGATAAGCCTACAAAGTAAAGGCACTCTTTACCCAATGTCCTCTTCAGTACCATTTTCTGGACAGTGCTGTGTTCTCCTGCTCCCACAGGCCGTTCACTTTCTGCCTCTGCACGTGCAGTACCTGGAACTGCTATGGTGAGATACAGCCACAGGGTATCACAAGGAACATAGGTATGATATAACATCAATTACTTTATAAAATGCATATAAACACTCTCTGACACCTGACCTTGTGAAAAGAAAATGGTCTTAGCCCCACTGATAAAAATAGATTCAATCTGCTTAAAAAGAGGCTTCAGGGACTTTTAGAAGGACATATATGAACACGGAGTGCAGTGCTGTTACACAAAATATGATAAAACAAATTTGATTGCAGCCAAATATGGATAAAGTTCTATGCAGCATTAATTCTCCAGGTTGTAGGTTTTCCATGTACAGGCTAAGAGGAAAGGAGATTGAATAAAAAAACTAAGGAATAGAGAAAGTTCATACAGGGAAAAGGAAGTTGTCTTCTTCTGGTTTTAATCTGTCTATGAAAGTACTATATTGGGGAAAGTACTATATTGTTATATTTCAAGCTATTTAGGCATCACTGTCAAAAGTTAGTTAAATTAAGCAATATGAAACAAAAAAGTTCTGATAAGAATGGCTACAGACCTAGCTTAAAAACTTGATTGATATGTATATAACTAAATAATTACTTTGTCAATGGAAAATTCAAAGTAAAAATAGCTTCTTTCTCTGGTAGCTAATATAATTTAAGTAATTGACTCCCTCTGCATGCATAATAGCAGATCAGTTTTGGAGCATCAATTAAATGGATTTATGAATAGAAAAAAGGATGCTGTTATGCTTTCTTAAACTTAAAAAAAGCAACAAAAAGCAAAACAATACTTCTCAGAAGTAGGAGAAAGACAAAAATAAAACAGTAGGAAATTAAAACCTTAACGTGCTTGTCATTGATGGCATCCAGTGTCAGCCTTGCTAAATCTGCAAACAGTAGACCTGAGACATAAATATTCTAGTTCCTGGTAAAGCAAAACAAAAAATACCATTATCAATGGATGTACTCATGCATTTTTCTAACATACTGTGCTTTATATGTTTTCTAGAGTCCTCACCCAAGACCACATTTCATCAATGGAATGCTAAATAACTGAGTTATAAAGTGAAAGAATTAAACCCTTGACATTACTCAAAAAGTGCAGAAATGAGACTAATTTATCAAAATGCTTCAAGATAACTATGCCAAAACTAATATAGCCCTTTAAATACTCTGTTAGTTCACTCATGGACTTGTGCATGAAATATCAATCCTCTGATTAAACTCCACACCCTATGATTTAGGATAGTCAACTTGGCATAGAAACTTGCTGTCACAGAAAAACTTTATTCGAGGAAGACAAAACAACCAGGTGAAATAAGGTTATTCAAATTAACTAAAACTAAAACTGGTTAAATAATAGTTTTCTGACTAGTTTAAAGTCTGCTAAAGAAACATTTCCCTCTTTAGTCTACTAAAGCTTTATGTGAGGTATTATATAAGGAGATGTAATTGTGAGTATTGAAAATTCTGGGATTATGTGTTTTATTTATGTATTTATTTGACTTTCTAAAAGAGAAGAACCAAATGTTTGGTCCTTCCTTTCACTATGGGATTGCAGCTCAGAAAGCTGATTTTATCCTGCATCAAAAGGGGTGTGGGCAGCAAGCCAAGGAGGTGATTGTCTCACTCTTCTCCACTCCAGTGAGAGCCCAGCAGGAGTACTGTGTTCATCTCTGGGGCCCCAAAGTAAGAAGGACGGGGACCTGCTGGAGTGAGTGCAGAGGAGGGCCGGGAAGGTGATCAGAGGGCTGGAAAACTTCTTCTGTGAAGTCAGGCTGGGAGAGTCAGGGTCATTCAGACAGGAGAAGAAAGGCTCTAGGAAGAATTTAGAGCACCTTCCAGTACCTGAAGGGGCCTACAGGAAAGTTGGAGAGGGACCTTTTTACAAGGACTTTTCTCTAACATTTGATTTCTCTAGGAATCGGAAGATTGCTTATTTGGTCTGTTTGCTCTGAAATTATCGCAGTGCTGCAAAATTTAGCATTGCTAAGAAATCACAAGGATCACTTAATCCTTGAGATTAAGAAACAATAATCTACTGTTTTCAGGAGCTCAAACTCAATTTCTTTTGTTTTATTGTCTTCATTATAGCAGAATAGATACATTCAGTAGTAACCCATGTATGTTAGCTGATTATTAAAACATAACTTGTTGACTAGTTAGATTAATAACAAAGTTTGGAAAAATGTCACTTGCTGTTTCTTCCACAGCTAGGACCAGCCTAAATTTGAACCATTCAATAATTTATCTAAAACTGTTAGTTAATCTAATGAAACTAAAGTTGGGAGAAATTCAACAGAAAAATGAGAAAACTAGAAAATAAAAATTAAGACTGGAAGCAATCATCACTTTTGAATTTATTTTGTGTTAGCAGGATTGAAGTATTTTGTATATTAAGATTTTTTAAAACAGGATCTTCACACATATTGGAGTGGGAAGAAGGGAAGTATCAGCTTTTCTAATTCTTCTTTGATTCACCTCAGATACCATCTGCAATTGAAAATATGATTATGCAAAGCAGTTGTTTGTCTCTCTGGGCGCAAAAATCCTTTCCTGTAACCAGACACATACTATGAATTGCCTGAATTTAAATAAAACATTAGAAGAATGGGTCAGCACAGCAGTCATTTCCAAACCTTAAGTGCTCTTGATTTGAATCATTCTTTCATGAAAGCTTGTTTCCCCTCTCTGTTTCTTGGGGTATGACATCACTAATTTGAATATCTTTGCTTGTCCTGGCATTCACTGTTCTCATATCTCCATGTAGCCCATCAGTTCTTGGCAGCTATGTTATGATGTTCATGATCCCAGAGTATCATCCGCACTAAACCCAGAATTCAATCAAGCAGCAAATTTACAGTCTGGATCAGGCTAAGCAGATTAGGTGCCTGCTCCATAAAAACAATATGAAGGGTTGCCACAGACAAACAACACCAAATGCAGTTCCTGCCAGTGAATTTTCATTCAGATTCTGTGGTTCTCAAACAGTAAAAGCTGACTAAACAGCACGTCTCTATTTATATTTTGTAATGGGAATTTTAGGAATGCTTCCAATGTGTAATATAGGGGCTAAAGTACATTTTGGCTTTGTCTTCATAATCTAGGGTCAAATTGTGCAATGTAATCAGAATGCAGTATTAATTTAAAAGTGAATCCAAGAGAGACAACTGAAGAATGCAAAATCTTTTATGAGAAGCTTTGATACATTAATTTGGCATCATTTCAGTCAAAGTATACCGTGCATGCTGGGTTTGTAGTAAAGATATGAAAGTGTGATGGGGACAAGGACTGAGAGGAAGTTGTTGACATTAGTAAAGGATACAATCCAGTAAACAAAATTGGGGGCAGAGAAAGGGAAAGAACAGTTTTTTGAAGCAAATTCTGACATGGACATCCTAGAATGATTTACCATCAGTGAAGCTATGGTAGCTCCCTCACTCACTGCAGCATGGGGCCAATGCTTCTGAGTTCATGTACAAGAATGAGGATGATGTTGCGCAGCAAGACATGGATTGGGTGTTTGTTATAACACTGATGTATTGCATTACACAAGGTAGCATTTGTGGTGATTCAAATCTCTGAAACAGGGTTATCATTCACTGTCTGGCTGGTGATGGCAGCAGTCCCCATTATGTGTTGACATGAAAGAATGTTGAGTAAGTGACGAGACTTGCTGAACTGCTGCTCTGGTGAGTTCTTTTAACCAATTGGCCCATATAAACTGTGACTACTGCAGCTTATGCATGATCTGTTTATGCTGACTAGCTTATACTACTTGCAAAAGGCAGCCCAAATACTTCATACCCTAAGTAACAGATCTTAAATACTGTCACAATCCATTCCTGACTATTTACATATATTTAATCTGTGCTCAGTTTACTCAGTTTTGCAGCAGTAACAACTTTCAAAAGTCCCTGGGACAGATAGATTCTCCTCCCAGCACTCAAAGAACATATATTAATGAGTCTATTCAGAGCAGGGACTGCCTGGAGGGGATCTTCAGAGCTGACTGAAAGTCCCACCTTGAAGACTCTTACAACAGTCAAACACTTTTCTGTGGAGATGGCTAGTACTTCAGTAAAGAACATATCTCAAGCCACTTTATTGTCTCAAAGAAGTTTTTAGACCACCTAAGGAAATGATGACTAAATATGTTAGAGAAGCAAGCAAAGACACCCCCAATCCCTTGCTACCCCATGATCACAATCATGTAAAGCACTTGAATTCTGTGCTGGTATTAGAAATATGACTTAAAATGTGTAGAGACTTTCTTAAAAAGAGCATGAGAAATGAGAGAAGAGGCTGTCAGGGAAGTCTCTCTTGCCTTCGCCAGGAGCCTGCTCCATGCAATATTTCCCTTGCACATTGCCCCCTTCTACTTCCTACTCCACCAGCCAGTCATTCTCCTCCATGTTATCTCACTTTAGCTGACCCAGCTGAGCTCGCATGGCTGTCTCATCTAAAACTCCTTGTTATTTACACACCACGAAATATTGCCCAAAAGACATGGAGGACATGACTAAGAATAATCTTGTGTTGCTCTGCTTCGAACCACACTGCTGCTGGTGCCTAAGGCACTGTTTGTAAATTCACCAGAATAGAAAATCTATTTTGTGAGCTGTGCGAACACTCCTCGATTATCAAGATTTTAAGCAGATTATTACAGAGTCATAGTTTTCTATAACCTATAGGAGAGCTAGTCAAGACTTGTCTAAAAATATGGTCATTTTCCTGAAGATAACTTATTGTCAGATTAGATGTCAATTAATTAAATCAATAGACTCCCTACAGCTAGTTTGAACAATCTCCAAATTTTGGTCCCATTTCTCATTCATACCCTAGGATACTTTTAATGGTACAGCTTGATCATATGCAAATATCTGATGCTGGCTTTTAAGCTGTTTCAAGGGATCTCACTTCAAGTTATTTGACTTTAAACTATCTGATCTTGGGGAATAGATTCAGTTCCTTGCTTAATACAAATGTTATAGATATTTGTTGATATAATTTGACTTAAGCTATCATGTGTCTCATGAACATCTACTTTTGATCTTAATTAGACTACCTTTTAACTTACTAGAGAGAAATGTTACCCTACAGAATTCAGAGGTTCAGATTTGGACATCTGCCATTAGATAAAATTAACTAATTTTAAAGTGTTGTTTTACTTCCTTGGCTAAAAAATGAAATTACTCATTAGCTCTGAGGTAAACATATACAATATAGATATATAAAGGTGACTCAAATGTTCCACCTTTGCTGGTGAGAATATATGTAGACTGAAAACAGCTTACCTTCAGAACTCAATTAATGTAGATTAAGGTGGATATTCCTGTACTTTTGTCTGAAAAGCTGCAAACATTTGAAAGTTGCTATTCAGCAGCATTTAAAAGAAAAAAACCTAACAAAACCAACCCTAGAAAAACTAATTTTTCAAAATGAAATTACTTTTTAAGCAATTTTCCTACCTAAAGGGCCTACTTTTATTAACTTTATGATATAATATGCTCACAGAAACATTATTCTCTGTAAAAAAATTCTTTGTAATGAAGAAGACATTTCATTCTATGATATTTACAATAAAAATAACAATAAAAAGGAAACCACAAAACCCAACAGATATTGTGAGGATATATGAATCATTCTGTTTTAAGTAATCAGGATACTATTTCCTAAGTGTGATAAACTAATTTTGTAGGCAACAAATAAAAGGCTACATATTAGTAAGAATTATTCTTGGACCAAATTTCATTTTGCAACCCTAGATCATTTTACCCAAAGGGTTATTTAAAGAAAAAAGGAGGGAAAGTATTGTATAATGTAAAAAGAATATTATTTCCCTTCCCCTCATCCTACTAAATAAATCAGCTTAATATAAAAATCTGCCATCTACTCTTCTGAAAAAAAAGAAGAAAAAGAAGTTATTAGAAAAAATTTTATCCTTCAAGGTGAAAATTCAGAAAAACAGATTTAGAAAGATGGAAAATAGTACCAATTCATCGTGAAACTAGGTATTTAATTCATAAGAAAGGGGGAAAACTGTTGTACATAAAAGTCTTGTGGACAGCCTTAGGCACAGTACTCAAAAACTACTTAGATTGTTAGGTTCTTTAAAGGCTTTTTACCAGTGTCATGAGCCTAAACAGAATCAAATTGTTCAATTTTTTTCTGTTTATCCTTGTGCCTGCTTAAGTGTAGTTTCAGAGAAAATTATCTGGAAACTGATATGGTAATAAGGACAGTAATTTCTTCATTATTTCCTCTGACCATTTTCTATGAGCCAGGTAAGGAATGTATAAAAACTTGAAAGTAATAGCACAGGCAGAAGAGCAGAGCTGAGTGCGAGAAGCCAGAAGGTTGAAGAGTGATGTGATAAAAAAAGATGTAGGCATGTGAGTGACTGTGCTGTTCTTCAGTGAGCATTTGGGGCCTTGGATGCTTCAGTCTCCTACTTGGAAGAATTTAGTCACCAACACAGACATCCGCAACAGCCGCAATGTTGAGCACTGGGTCAGAAACACAGCCAAGAGAAAATTCCAAAGAGGATTATGCCTGAGAATCTTTCTATTCTGTGTATCACTCTCTGCACTTACTTCTCCAGAGGTATCACAAGGTAGCTCTTTGTTAAAGTAGAAAGAGACCTGGAATAACTTTATCCAGATCTTTTGCGTTGTATTTGGTTTTTCTTTCCTTGAAAGCTAAGCCAACTGAAGCTGGAGATGCTGGAACTGCCTTTGGAATGGTGGTTTGCTGGCAGAAAACTTTCAGAGAAGGGAGAAGGGAACGTTCCTTCTTCTCCTTGTATTGAGGAATACATTTCTGCTAACTGCTGGAGGAGAACTCTAGTGACCAGATTTCAAACTATAAAAAGAAGATTCAGCCCTGGAGAATTTAGGAAAGAAAAAAAAAAAAAGGTAGGGAAAAACCAACCAAACAAAAAACCCCTACAAACAAACAAACAAAACAAAACAAAACCACAACAAACTAAAAATTAACAACACCCACAAAAGCCCTATAATCCTTTCAGGGAGCCACTCCTGGAGATATTTTATTCTCTAGGTTTCTGCTAGACAGAACATCTGGACCTGGTAAGAGCAAATAAGTTATTAAAGGAAGTGGAGTTTGAAATCTTGTGGTTAAATAACTGCAAGTACTGTTGTTGCACCATTTGTATGATTTTGATTTATTACTGCAAAGGTTCTAACTCACCCTCTGCCTTACAACTACAGCTTGTGAACTTTGATTCCATTTCAGAAAACATTTAGGAACCTCCATTCCTCACTGGATCTAGCTCAAAGGCCAGCAAATTTTGCTACATTCATTTCTTCAGCTCTTTCTTTTCCTTTTTTTCTTTTTCTTTTTCAAATGAGAACATTTGATAAAAAGAATAGAAAGATATAAGGCTTGGCACTTGGCGACACCAAACAAAAAAGAGAAAGAAGGAAATATGGTTTAAAATATATGAGATTAATGGGAAATAAATAAACTTTTGGTTTTATTGTGGATATGTACTTTGTGGTAACCTGAATTAAAATTATGCCCTAATTCATTGAAATCTTTATGAAATGAAGTATTGCCATAGCTCATTCATTTATTCATTTATTGTGTGTAACCATTGAAAAGGTGTCTTCATTCATACTTAAAGGACAATTCTTCAGCAATTATTTATACTCACTACACAATATATACTGTAATAATAATAATAAAGTTTAACATTTTTCTCTCCTTGAGAGAAAATTAATATCTCCTCTCCTTACCATCTTTCTCTCCAATTCCAATAAAATCATATAATTAGAAAAAAAAAAAAAGAAAAGACATTGCACACAATTTTGGCCTCTCTGTCAGGTGTAGTAGTAGACATTATTATGACATTATTATGACCACAGATTATGGCCTTTGGGAAAATGGTTTGTTCAATACTTCTAGGCAATGTTTATTTTTGGAAAGGCCATGTTTTAACTACAGATCCAGAAATGTGTAATTCCCTATGTTACTTTAAATTATGCTAAAGGGTGTTTCAAAATAGTAGGAGAGAATAAGTCCCAGATCTGAGTGTTTGATAGGAGGAAGTTGATTCATTTTTCTTCTAAAATGTAAAATTATAAATCGCAGCTCCTTTGTAGTCTTGCATTGTGTATTTCATTTTTTTGTCATTGTCCAGATAAAACAATAAGTACTTAGCAAAGAAATAAAACTATGATCAGAGATGACAGTTTTAACTTTATAGTAGTGAATTTGAATAAATTTCTGTCAATATTTTAAATCTCAGTTTTGCATTTTTGAAAAAGGCGTGTAAAATTTTGCTCAAAGACTGTTTTCAGGATTTCAAAGAACAGATTTCTGCTCCATTGCCAGATAGAAATACTTCTTTAAAGTTTACTGTGGTGGTATATTAGGTGGCATATTTACTATTCAATTTTATTGGAGAACCAAGAAAATAATTTTCCTCTCACAAAAAAAGGGTCATATCTACTGAGACAGAAGAACAAAATAAGGAGAACTAAAGATCACTGTGAGTAACTTATTTTTTCAAAAACAGTGGTAAGACTAAATTAGGAGAAAGTGGGAATTTGCCTGACAACCTTCAAAACAGGAAATTCTTCTGAATGGTTTTGAAAAATTTAACCCCTACTATACGCAACAGTCTCTTTTGATTCTGCCTCATCAGTCTATCTTACCTTTCCTTTTAGCTTTTCTCTAGTGCTTCATTCAGAATTTTTTGCTACATTTCTGACAGGAAATGGAAAAGGAAAGAGATTATATTCCTTGGAAACATTTAACTTATGATAATAATTTCAAACATACATTTCTTAAACTGTTGCGTTAAAAAATTGAATTAAGAGTAGGAGTATTAGGAAACTTTTTTGAAATAGAAAGGGCAGAGTACAGCAAAAGAGTAATTTGGCACAAAATACCACCAAGTCACAGTCAAAAAAATTTGAACCTTGGATTATTTTTTGTTCTACTAGTTTTAGTATGAATTTCCTCTAAAACACATTATGGAAAATACTAACACTGAGCATTTCCAGTATCCAATATATCCTTGAGACATTATTGAATATGAAGACATTATTTCAGCTTATTCTGAGACCAGACAAATTTTACTCTTTTGAGAAGAAGTTCAAATTCACTAAATTGGACTTTATATCTT
>VWZV01003823.1:305950-326544 GCA_013397155.1 Irena cyanogastra | reverse complement strand
TACTTAGAAAGTCTAACCTACTATTTCTTGTACCAGTATAATACATAAAAATTTGATTTTATTTTCTGGTTATGCCCAAGATGTTCTTCTCTTTCAGTATGACGCTTATGTACAAACATGGAACATCATGTATCTACCTTTTCTATCCCGTCACGTGTGGATGCATACCCTCGGCTGCCTGGTGAACAAGAACCCATCTCTTTTCAATTTTTCTCATCATATTTTCTTGACTTGAAATTGTTCTCTGATCACACCATTATTCCTTGGTTTCTTTTCAGAATTTAGGGTTTTTATTGAGCTGTGGTATCCATAACTTTCTACGCTGCTCCAGAGGAGGCCTTTCCATCACCAACCAGAAGAAAAGGATTATGCCATATGTCATAGTGACATGAATCTTGTTTAAGTGACTCACTGTGAGATTTTGCCTTTTCACCATGATATGATATGTACAAGTTCAAAACAGTTATTAGGCAATCCCTGCTCCAAGACATAGCCCTTAGCAGGGCAATTCAGTAACTGTGTTTTGTAACACCATCTAAGTGTGTTTTGAACATTATTTTCCAGTGATTTCCCATTTTTGCAGGCTCCTTTTAGTAAGTTAACATTTTTATGATAGCTTCTGAATATTTGACATAGGGCAGACTCTAAATATTTGCTAATAAAGCAAACAAATGCTTTAGTGGTCTGTGACCTTCATGGAACTTGCAAGAACTTTATAGCTCCTTGCTGTCTTAAGGATCTTGAACTCCAACATTTAATGGTTCCGTGGGACCTTATGAGATACATCTTCAGGTCCTGAGGGAACTGACAGATGAAGGGGCTAAGCCACTATGCATCACATTTGGGAAGTCATGTCAACCTTGTAAAGCTCCTACTGACTGGAAAAAGGGAAATATAACACCCATTTTTACAAAGAATAAAAGGAAGGCCCAGGGAACTCCAGGCCAGTCCATCTCACCTCTTTACCCAGCAATATCATGGATCAGATCCTCTTAAAACTCGGGCTATGATACATAGAAAATAAAGAGGCTGTTGGTGACAGCTCACATGGCTCCATTAAGGGGAAATTGTACCTGACAAAACTGGTGACCTTTTATGACAGGGTTACAGCATTGGTAGATAAGGGAAAAGCAAGAAATGACATTTACCTGGACTTGTGCCAAGCACCTGACATTGTCTCACACAACATCTTTGTCTCTAAACCAGAGAGACAAAGATCTTGATGGGTGAATCCCTTTGTGGATAAAATGTGGTTGGATGGTCACGCTCATAGTTTCTGGCTAGATGTTGAAGCGGAGATCAGTCATGAGAGGTGTTCAGCACTAATCAAGGAACATTTACAATAAAAAGTAAATTATGCTTATATTTTGAAGAGAAAAATAAGAATTTGCTTGCAGGAAACCCTTCCTGCAGGGTTACTGTGGCTTTGCAAATGTTAGAGGTGCGTAAGACCCAATACCTTCAAAGAGGGGCAGAATAAATTCATAGAAGAAAAACTCAGTGAGGACCACTGAATTCACAGAGAGCTGCAGATAACCATACGCTCTGAACTGAAAATGGTCACAGATCACAGACAGAACTATCACTTACCCATTCTCTATGCTGATAGCTTTTCTGAGCCACCTCCTTTGTTTGCTGTTAAAGACAAAGAACTTTGGTTAGCAGGACAGCTGTTCATCTCAATGAGACTTTCCTGTTTCTCTTGGCTTCAGTACCCATTTGTATTCAGTACTTAATTTTTGGTAGCTGTAGAAACTGTTAAACATGTTAGATGTTAATCTAAATCAGATCTAAGCCCAGGACTTGAAACAGATTTTCATTTTGGGAGCCAGTTAGCATTTTTTTTCTCCATTGTGTTTGAATTCTATCTTAATATATGTGACGTATAACTGAATAGTATAATTTCAATAAAGATCTAAAAACAGGATGGGAGAAATAAGATCATAATTTAAGAAAATAACTTCATTAAAGAAAGGGTTTGATTAATTTTCCAATTATCCTTACCTTTTAAACATTCACTGCCTCCAACCTGAAGAAAGTAAAAACAATCTCGTTTATCTTAAAATCCAAACTAATGCTCAGAGAAATATTTATTGGGGAGAATAATTTTTCTAATAACTCTTCTTTTTCAGAGTTGAAGAGGCAGATATTCAGTAATTCATTCAGCTCCTTACTCTTTCCAGTTTGACTGACTTTACCCAATGTACTACATGAAGCATAGCAGAAAAAATGTGAGTAGTATTAGAAGTATTCTTAAAGCTACTCATCATTATCTATAATTTAGAGGCATTATGAGTTGATAGTTGAAAATGAACATGTTTGTTGTAATGTGTCACTGTTTATAGCCCAGATTTACAGCTGTGTCTAGCATGCTACAGAAATCAGAACAAAATATAGTCACTGATTTCCCAGAGGTCACAGAATGTGTCCATTAATGAGTATTTTCAGGATATAAGCTAAAGTATTGAAAAGAAGAAAATAAGGTTCATCCTTGCCTAAAGATAAAGCTTTACTTTTACAGTGAGCTCTGAATGCAGCCCAAACACTGTGTAAGTTGGTACATATGTCTCTATAACATTGTTTTGGACAGACTGCAGTTTGTGCCTGCCCCATGCTTGTGTTGAACACCAAGACCATCCATGTGGCTTTGCATCTGCATACAAAACCTCTTCTAGAACTCTACTCTTTTCTGCTTGTCACAGATCAAATCGAGATTTTTATTCCTTACACTGAATGTGCAAAACTACTTAACATGTAGCATATTCGTTAAAAGCTCAAAAAGAAAATAATGTTAAATATTCTTCAATTCAAACCACGTAATAAGCAGATTCACTCAATGGTGAAATGGTCATTGAGAGCCCTGGCCTAAAGGAGATATTGCTTCTCGGTAATGTCCTGAGCCACTTGTAGCTACTGTAATAAGCAATCTACTCCTTTTCTACTAGATTGAAGATTGACCATAACTAATATTACAGCACTTTTCTAAAAAGTCTGTCAGATATGTACTGCAGTTTAACATGAGAAACAAGCATAGCAGGATTTAAGGAAAAGTTTGTGTCCATCACTCTCAGTTTATGCATTAATTTAAAAGCTATGTTTATAGTGTACTGAGAATCTTGCTTGAGCAAAGTCCACAGGTTTCTAGTCATGTTAAAAAGCAAAAATGATTCAAATAAATAAGATCAAAAATATTTGATTGTATAACTTTATATTTGCTTTCGTGACTCCATTTTTCATATGCAAGCCATGCACATGCAGAATGTTTGTCAAATTCATACTTTTTTTAGTGCATTTGTTTTTCATAGAATCACAGTATCGTAAGAGAGTTTAAGTTCGAAGGGATTTCAAAAGGCCAGGTAGTCCAACACCCTTGCAATGCTCAGGGACATCTTCAGTTACATCAGGCTACTTAGAGCCACGTCCAACCTTAACTTGGATGTTTTCTACCACCTGTTCAAGTGCCTCACCATTACCATTGTAAAAAATTTCTTCTTTATATCTTGTCTGAATTTACCCTCTTTCCATTTAAAACCATGATTATTCTGGCCCTGTTATTATACGCCCTTGCAAAAAGTCTCTGTTCATGTTTCTTGCAGGCACCCTTAATGCAGAAAGCCACAATTAGGTCACTACAAAGTCTCTACATCAGGCTTAACAATCCTGATTCTCCCAGCCTTTCCTCAAAGAGGAGTGCTCTATCCCTCTGAATGTTTTAGTTGCCTCCTCTGGACTCACTCCAACAGGTCCATGTCCTTCCTGTGCTGGGGACTCCAGAGCTGGATGCAGCCCTGCACATGGGGTCTCCCAAGAGAGAAGATGGGTAGAATCCCCTCCCTGGCCCTGCTGCCTACATTGCTTTCGATTCAGCCCAGGATCCAAATGTTTTTTGGGCTGCAAGTTCACACTGTTGGGTCATGCCCAGCCTCTCCTCCACCAGCACCCCCAGGCTTTCATTGCAGGGCTGTTCTTAACCCATTCATTCCCCAGCCTGTAGTGGTACTGAGGGTTGCTCTGGCCTAGCTGCAGCACATTATACCTGGCCTCGTTAAATCTCATGAGATTCCCATGGACCCACTTCTCGAGCTTGTTCAGGTTCATCTGCATGTCATCCTGTTCCTCAGATGTGTCAGCTGCAGGACTCAGCTTGGTGTCATATGCAAATTTGCTGAAGGTGCAATAAATCCCATTAGATGGGATTAATGAAGATATTGAACTACTGGTCCCCATACTGGCCCTTGAAGAGCATCATTTGTCACTAATTTCCAGCTGGACCTTGAGGTGTTCACCACTACCATTTTGGATGTGTCCATTCAAGCAATGGGATCACAAAATTTGACACAACTTCAAACACTGACTATTAAGAAGATAGTAATAATTCCCTCCTTTAATAACTCATGCAAGCCTGAGCTCCTGCAAGAAGTAATCATTTGTAGACTTCATAATTCTGACCTTTTCCTAAGTCTTTTTATACCCTCTTCCCTTGGTTGGCCTTAATAGTACTATTGAAATGTGTAACTAATATTCAGATATCTGATACTAAGAACACTCTTAAAAGCAAAGATATTAATACTTTTCTATCATGCATCATAAATCCTACTTCATCTCTATCTTCTTTGGAAGCCGCATGAGTAGTTTGATTAAAAAAATCTTGATTATGATAAAGAAAGTTTCATTGAGTTAAACTTCAGTATGGGTACAGTTTATATGGCTTGATAGTTTCTTCCAGGTACACCTGAGATTTATAACATGTTTTATTAAAAGAACAGAAGTAGATGTGATTCCCTCCTCAGGAACTGCCTCTTAATACTTCTGTTACATTTGTCATAGTTCAAGTCTTTTGATGCAATGGGAATATGAAAAGGAGACAGGCATAAACTTGGTCTTAAATTATTGAGTCTTAAACACTAATGAATACTTGATTCATGCAGGATGTTAGCTGCAGACATACAGGAGTGTAAACATTTTCTAAATACCAGCCCAGCTCAGTTTTACTGCTTATTGGAGATGATAGGCAAATATTGAAGCTGTCATAGTTCATAATTCCTAAAATGAAACAAAAAAAGCAGAAGTAAAGTAGTTTACATATACATTGACTGACACCCGTCACCTCCTCTCCAAATTTAATATTTTGGAGTCATTTTGTGTTTGCTAAGTCTTCTTATTGACATTGATGGTTTTATTGCAACATTATAATTTTGTCCTCTATTTTATTTCTCAGTAGCTTGTTTCAGGCAAGGATTATTTTTTATTTGAAGTCACTCATGGCCATCTCTTCTCTTTAACCTTTTTCTCTCTGTGCTAACAGCAGAAGTGAGAGAAAAACTGAATTTACCAAAGAACGTAAGCACAGTAATTGAAAAGAAGGGTCTGGCATGAGGTGAGATGGTTCAAGAAGCTCATTCAATAATTTTCTGATGATCAAGCAGGTGATAGTAGGACCCCAATCTTGGTTTCTGCTTAAATGTAGTACAGGAGCAGTAGCAACAATAATATGACAATCATACCAGCAGTATTTGCCACAGCAGTGTATTTGCTAGTGTACATGATTTAAGAATGTGTATATATGGAAGAAAAGGAACTAATCTAATGTTGTTCCCTTAACACCAGCTGATGACCTATAGGTAAATTCAGTTCTGATTAGATTTCGTTGGAGACAAAATTCATAGAATGCAAATAAAGATGTGTGCACAGTGAGAATTTAGTCTGATCTCCTACACAATACAGGCTATAGGGTTTTTTCATCAGTTCTTGTTTTGAGTTAGAGCATACATTCTGAAGAAAAAAATATTTCAAGTAAAATATTTACAACATTGGATAATTTGTCACAATCCATATTAAATTGTTTTAAAGCTAAATTATTTTCATATTCATGCCTTGGCTCATGTTTAAAATTATTTCGCTTTAGTTTTCTGTCATTAGATGCCATAAAATTGTTTGCTATTGAAGAATGCAAAATTTCTAACAGAGGGATTGGTAGGGAAAAATATAGCTTTATGAGTTCACCTGCAAGCCTATCCATGTAACATCACAATATCATTTTTTGCTTCAGCATTTTCTTACTCCATAAAACACAAGCTAAATATAAAAAGAAAACTTATAGTTCTTCTTACAGAAAATATACCAACTTCAGAAGCAAGAATTCTTTTGCATACCTTTTTATTTACTTCAAAGTAAAATAAGTTTTCAGCTAATCATTAGGGTAACCTATCACAAAACAATAAATCTTCCACAAATTGATTAGAATATTATGTCATTTTGTAAGCATCTTAATTTGAAGCTTTATGTCAAGAGCAGAAACTACTGCATCAAGAATATTTCAAAAACTCTTCTGTGAAGCTTCTGTATGTTGAATTTCCCTAAAGTAATCCCAAATGAAATCCCCATTCCTAACAACTGTGGGTTTTAGAGAAAGCATGATGTGGTGGCTTTGAAAACAGTGTTGACCTATTTCATAACAACTTTAGTTTTTGTTAAATGTTCTAACAGATGCAGTATCTGGCAAGAGTACTTAATTTAAAATTTTTTATGCTGAATTTATGCAGTTGTACCAATATGGTCATATTTAGGCACAGATGATTTGATTTAATACTATTTACTTGATAAAATTAAGCATTCCTTTAGTTTATTAAAATTACTATACTATTTTTCTTTCAGTATTAAGTATTTTATGCCAGTTATTTAACCAAAAAAGGAAGTAAAAAATCAGATAGGAAAATGTTAGGTTTCAGGCTAGAATTCACATAAGTTTAATAGTAATTATCAATAATGAATCACTACTCAAAACTTTCAGCAAAGCTATATAACAAATTTTGAAAAGATCATTCTGAATATTAAGATCTCAGGAATTCAAGTATTAACTCAAATTCTTCAAAGACATCCTGAATGCTTTGTTCAGGTCTCAGAACACTGAAGTTATTAAGAGTTTTGACAGCAATTTCAATGGCTGTAAGAGAAAACTCTGTCAATTTATGACTCATCTCAAACAATATTAGCACTGTATTTTAAACTTAAAAATATTAGTTGAGCAAGAGAAACAAAGCTATAGGAAGACAAAAGATTAAAGTCCTTGTACTAACAGAATACAGATGAACTCATATTACCCAAGATGCATGTACCACAGCTACATGCTTCCATAGTTAGTAAAAGCAAAACAATCACCTCTAAAATGGATGAAAAATAGAAAGATGATATGGAAGAAATATTATGTCATAACTCAAAATCTAGTGATTGAATTGTGTGAGGAAAACTCACTAGTCAGGCATCTGAGAGATTTCTCAATGTCCCTGAAAGCACCAGCTCTCCTATTCTGGAATGTACTTCCTGAGCAACACTCAGTCTCCAATGGCTAGGGGATGGTAGGAACAGGAGTGAACAGTGGGCCCTGAGGTATGGAATTAATTACCAACAGAATAAACAAACCAAATTAAACTGTGAATAAGTTACCTTCTCGACCATCTGCTGCCATCATTCTTAAACAGCAAATGAATTCAAGAGTAAAATACTTGGCAAAAAAACAGCCTGTAGATGCAACAGATGAATGTTGCTAGTACACCTATGTAATTGCTGCAGGACAGGATTTGTCAGGTGTTGGTTTGTGTCTTGTTTTCTTTGTGGGTCTCCCTTTTACTTGAAAAGCAATAAAGAAAAAAAAAATCAACTGTAATTTTACAGATATTATGTATCAACTTCTCAAAAAATGAAGCAACAAAACATTCCAGCTGCTCCACCTATTGTAAGATTAGCAATACACGTGCTCATGACTGATGTTTAAAGCTGGAGGCTTCTAGATATTGGTATAATGAAAACCTGCAGTTATAGACAATAAATTATTTCAATGATTTTGTTTCCCCATTATTTTTAAAGCATTGTAACTGTTATAGAAACCTGAAGACAGTGAGGTTAAAATTAATGGGGATTTAAAAGCTGAAAATAGACTCAGTACCCAATAGAAACTTACTGTTATATGTAGATCTTTCTTATGATTTGGCAACTAAAGATCTTGGTTAGTATAGGCTTTGTCTTCTCTTGGTTTTGGATCCTCTTCCAGCACTCAAGGTCAAGGTTGTGATCAGCTCCTGTCCTGTTCTGAATTTTTCCAGAGATTTTTGTATCTACTCTCCTGGTTTCTATGGAAACTCTAAAATATCGCACAAAGTTGCTGCAGAAGTCATTCTTCAAAGCACAATTATAAACAAAAAAAAATACATCAAATTTGCTTATTCTTGGCGAGAAAAAGGAAAAAAAGAAAGAGTTGAAGTTGAATATTATTCAAAACCCCCTCAGTGAATATTACAGACAATTCTTTTAGATAACTGGTTTTACAAAACTTTATGTAACTCTCCTACCCAACAATCACTCCTCCCCCTCTTATTTCTGCAATTTGAAAAGGAAAACATCTAATTCATTACTGTGACATTGGATTCATCATCACATTTTCTATTAAATATTCACTCTTTTTTTTGCTACATTGCACAAATAATGGTAAAGTTATTATTGTGTCAGCAACACCTAAATGTAAAGTAAAATTGGTGAAATAACACAGCTGTACATCCATAATATGATGGTAGAGTTTTGTCAGTACTAATAAACATTTAAGAATGATCACAGAATTCTCCAAGTGGACCCCATTGCAAACATAAGAAATATTTTGTCTAAACTGGAAAGAAACATCCTGTCTTCCACTGTCCTTGTCCTGAAGGATTAAATTTTCAGATCCTTCAGAGCCCATACAGGCTCACATCTTCATTACAAGGCTATGTTTTATCACATTTTCATGACAATAATTTTTACTATTATTTAGATAACATAATAATCTTGGTGTGATGATTATTCTATAGTGATGAAATATTAGTGCAAATTAGATATCTGATAAATATTAAAATTTGTTTTTTAAGTAAGAACAATGAAGGGAAAAGTTTGGATTTCCAGTCTCATTGCCTAAATTTTAGTTTTGGTGAGGTGGAGACCTGGACCCAATGGGAGAAGGAAAACAAGATGAAATCAAAAGGCATGATATGAAAATGCTACAATACCAATGACTATAGCAAGTTAAAAAATAGGTATTGAACAGAGAAGAATTTAATACTGATCTTCTTTTGAATTCTACAACAGTGAATTGTTGTAATTTCTGTCACCGTAATGAGTTACCTTATCACTGTTTCTTACTTTCTAAGTGCTCCTACTTTCCAAAATATTCTTGCAAAGACCTGAGAAAATATGAAGATGCATGCTCTGAAAGAAAGAAAATCTTGGGAAAAGGAAAAGTAAACTACTCTAGAGGCTTTTTTTCCCTTTTTTCGAAGTATGTATAAATAAGGTGCACAGTAACACCATGCATATAGGCCATAATAATAAACACATAATCATATATTGTCTCTATTACTTGGAAATGTTTGCTATACCATGTGGGAGAGGGTTGAGCCATCAAAGTGGAACATTCTAGTCAGATTTTTATCAATATGCTTCAGCACCATAGTTTCTCCACTGAGACTGAATATTTTAGGAAGGTGGGGAAAGGCAAAAGTAAATTGACTTTTTATGGGAACAGTAAACTGATATTTAAGAGAGGAAGTTTAGGATACCTTTTTCCCTCCTCACCTTTTCCTCGTTGTGACATATAACCATTCTGACATTTAATGCAGTGCTTGTCCAAAGCAATTCAACTGCAACAGCGTTGCAGAAAAATACCAGTGTGAACTGGAAAATTGTCTGCTGTGAATAATTGGCAACAAGTTGACACTTACTTGTTTAAAAATACAATTTCCCTATTTCCATTTACACTGTGGTTTTCAATCCCTTGAGCTTTTATTGAAAATATGAAAAGGCATGGAAAATACGAAAACAGCTTTCTAGCTTTCGTGCTATTTTCATTCCCGTTGTTGACGTGATGAACAGGCCTCATCTCATGGCTTGCCTTTTTTTATCAATAGTTAAATTTCTTTTACAAATATTGATCAATTGTGTGTTAACATAAGCCTGGATTTGCTTGTGACTCCAGTGGGAGTAGGCCCTAAAAGACAAATGAGACTTTTACTCTTAAGTACTAAGCACATGCTCTGTTTTTTAAGTAGCAGATTTTTTTCCAGTGTATCAGACAGGGAACTGTCCCTTGATATAAATTTACTTGCAGTTTGCCAGGTCAGAGCCATGAATTTTGAGTCAAGAGAATTTTATTAGAAAGGTAGTTACTGAAGTGAGATTCCATTTGACCAAGTTAGTCACTCTGGTTACACTTCTGAAATTTAGGTGGACATTCGTCATTTTGGGGTAAATAAAACTCTATAAGAAACAATGACTCAGTTGCTTTGAGAAAAAAAATTGATATTGAGATAAGACTGCAGAATCCATATTTCAGTGTTAAGTAATGTTTTATACATGGGAAAGACCTGTGCTGGAACACCTTGTGCAGAACTGTCTCCTAGAGGAGGGACTCCATGCTGGAACAGAGAAGGAGTGTGACAAGAAAGGTGTGGCAGATGATGCGTGATGAGCTGATCTCAACTCCCATTCTCTGTCCCCCTGCACCACTGGAGGGGGAGGTAGAGAAATAGAGAATGAAGTTGAGCCTGGAAAGAAAGGAGGAGTGAGAGAGAGGCGTTTGAAGATTTGGTTTTATTTTTTGTTACCCTGCTCAGATTTGGTTGGTAATAAATAACATTTATTTCCCCAAGCTTAGTCTGTCTTGCATGTGATGGTAATGGGTGAGTGGTCTCCCCTGTCCTTATCTCAGCTCAATAGCTTTTGGTTGTATTTTCTCCTCTATTCCCTGCTTAGGAAGAGAGAGATACAACAGCTTTGGTGGGCACCTGACATCCAGATGGGGTCAACCCACCACATAGCTCAAGGGCAGAAGTGGTTGGAAGAACATGAAGGAACCTAAGAGATGTTGAATGTTACTTCTTTGTGCTAAAATGAGTTAATGAACAAGAAAAATTTGTAATACCATTATGTTACTGCTATCAGAGTAAACTGCTATTTTATAGCCATTCTTTTACAACTTTTTCTTCTGAGAAGCATATAAATTCCATTTTAATCGTGACCATAAATGCATACTCATATGTTTACAAACAATTATCATTCTATATTTAGATATATGGAAAAAGGAAAAAAATAATTTAAAATCTCAATTTCTTGTCCCCTCTGAGTTATAGTTCTTTCACTTATATAAGCATACATCTGTAGAGAATGTATTTAATTATCATTACCACTGATTATTTAAAGCTTAGTTATAGGCAAAATGTTTGTAACAACTGCATAGTTTTCAGGGATTTTAAGAGACAAAACTTTTCTTATTTCAATTGAGTCTGTAGTGTTACTAATGAGAAAAACACAAATTGCAAAATACATTGCATACAAATGTTGGATGAACCTGTGATGCTTCTTAGAATTGATATGTTCTGTTAAGAAACTATTGAATTTGAACTTGATAATTCCCCCAGACGAATCGAGAGAAACAATATGACTGAAAACCATTAATTTTAAAAATAAATCTAAAATAATACTTTTGTGTCAAAGCAGTTTTTGTTTCAAATATCAGCATACTGGTCCTGCTGTACTATTTATGGCTCAACAATTATTCTTTCACTCACATACATTTCTAAAGAACTAGAAAGATCTATTCTTCTTTATACCATAATTGCCTTTTAGTTTTTGAACAGCTTTACCTCATTATGTGAACATCACATAAGCATAAAATCTTTGCTCACAATATACAGAGAATGTTTAGATAAAAGAGAGCAATTTAGTATTAACTAAAGAAAATCAGCAGATATGGACCTGTTTCTTTCCATATGCCTTTACATTTGCTGGTGGTGGCCAGCACATGGATTTACGTCCTAAGTTCAACCTTTCAGATGTTATGACTTGTATTTTATCTTTGTTGCATTTGTTCTTTTTATGTTTTTACAATCCAGGTAATTAAACATATTATATTTAGAATATGGAGTATTTTGTATTTTATTATATATATATTATATTTAGAATATAATATAAATATATTATATTTAGAATGCAGAAAAGTGAGAATTTGAGCTAATTCACAAAATTGCAAGAAAGACCTGGGGAAGAGGAAATACTCAAATAGGGTACTGAAATTTCCATGTAGACATGTAGCTAGGGTCACAGTCAAAAAAGATAAACCTACATCAGGGTGATAACTTTTTCTGTGAGATGAAACCAGAGTGAAAAATACACATCCCTTTCAGTGAAGTGAACTCGCAGCAAAGATTATAACCAAGATAAACTTCATTCCACCCAGAAGACCAATACAATGCATGTTTTCAATGAGTTCTTTTTAGACCTCTTTTACAGAAATAGAAGTGTTAAAATTCCATGGAAAATTATGCTTTTAGAGACTAACTGTTTACTTGGGAGCTATGCATTAACAAACTCTCCAGAAGACGACAAATATACGCAAATGAGTAGGAGAAAAGCTAGACATGGCTATATACATATTCAGAATGTTAAATCTACTGTCAACAAATGTATTTCAACATTATCACTGGCAAAAGTATTGCCACTGAGAAAACAAATACTTTTCAGAGTTCAGTTATATGCTATTTTTAGCAGCCAGTTCATATTTTTATAAGGACTCATCAAGTACTTGCTTGCCAGTAAGTCATGTAACACTTCAGGACTGAATGAACAGCAGTGTTGCAACATACAAGCAGGCCTTCATTTCCAAATTCCTGTTTTAATACCTTCCTGAGATCACCTTATTTGCCTTGTTTTCGATTCTCAGAGTACAGGCTGTAGTGATCCTGGCTGCCAGAACCCCGTGCCTGGAGGAATGAGTGATCCAGAGCACACACAACTCGAGCCATGGCAGTCAGTGCCGTGCTGCAGGGATAGTGTGCAGCGCTGTGCCATGGGACAAGCTCCACCAGCTGACCAAAAAAGAACAGCCCTCAGGCAGCTTCTCAGCACTAGTGATTATACTTCCTCCTCAACCTTGCCTCAGTGCCTTGATACAGTGCATCAAGAAGTTCTTGTGGGGATAGCTTTTATATTTGACTGTATGGAGCTGTTTCCGCATAAGAAAACAGTTTGGAAGACCAAAATGAGAGAATATCTGCTGAGAAGAGGGTCTGTATGGCTTGCTGCTCCTGGGTCAGAGTCCTGTTTGATGCTACACTACTTGGGGCCTCCAGCTCTGAGGGAAAATAAGACTATCCATGCTAGTCTCTTCTTCCAGCATTAACTTTTATGAAAAGCCTTTTAAATAAGACTTTAGATGGTATAAGTGCCTTTTTTTCACGGATCACAATGGATCAGCACCTCCTGGGGAAAAACAGGCCCACCTAGACTTTTTTCCTTATAGTGTTTCAAAATATGAATGCCTTTAGGCTGTCCTTTGTGTTTTCCTGCAAAATTTTGAAAGACCTGGGTCAGCAGAATATTTTCTGATCAGAGTCCAGGTGAGCAATCTTGGGCTTATTTGGTGAATTATCAAGTAATGACATCCTGGCAAAGCAGAGCTATTCTTATGCCAGCAATAGAGATGATTGTTTTCATTAAAATTTTCAACTAACTGTTTTTTCTCTTTATAAAACCTTTCCAAAGTCAAAGCTGAACCTGTGCTTGGCATGGATTATATCCACAAAATAAATAACTGGATAGTTTATCTCGCATTCATTGCCTAAACCCTGTTCCAGGGCTACTTAAAACTGTCATAACCACCTGTTACAAAGTGCTTGTACAAATTGATAAACAAACCACAGTGGCCAGGTTTCATCCCACCAAACTCCCGGAATCCCACTGATACTGCTCATTCAAAAGTCTGGCCAGTTTTGACCCCCTTTATAATCAGTGGAGAGGGAACTGAGAGAAAAAGACATCTCTTCAGAGGAAAAGACACAGCTGAGGTGGAACAAAAAGGGAGTGAGCCTAGGAGCTGCATTCACACCAAGGATGTAGTTACAGTAGTATGAGCAGGCAGCTTTCCCTAGAGTACCATAAATACCTATGGAACTGGGTACCTAGAGGATTCAAAGCTACAATCAGATGAAGTGGTTCTGGAGTCCATTGGCTAAATTTGTTGCTGTAAAAAAGAAGAAAAACCTGTCTCCTCCAAGTGAGAGAACCAGTGTTTAGTGGACTCTGAAGAAGTGAGGAGGCCAGAGATGTCTTAAATAGAGAACCCAGTGCCACATCTCCACTGTTCTGGAAATCAGCTGTCAGATGTATAAGGATTGTATATTCAACCATTATTTATAAAGTAGTTACATTACATATTATTTCCTTGTTTCATGTGCCAAAGTAGAATGGACACTACCCACCCACGTGAATGGGTGGGTAGGTGGAACATTTTAATGAAGAAAGGACTGCATTTCAGAACCTGTTCTAAAAAATGCTCAGAAAAATTGATAGATTGAATTGGAGAATTTGAAATCCTGATATTCTCCTGAAAAATGAGAGTTCAGACACTCTTAGGCAGCACCAAAGGTTGTTTTCAGCAGCTTTGGTGATTAATTTAAGTATTAGCTTGTCTATCTGAAGATAATACTAGTCCTTCATGTGCAATCAAAGTTTCTACTTAAGGATTTTTTAGAGGTTGAGTGATACATGTTTACTCAACAAGGGTTTTGGAGATCATGGAACTTTTGGATCAGTAGGAGATGCTACATAAATGGTTTGAAGTCAAATCAGAAATACATGCAAAACATGAAATTGGTCCCATTTATTCTTAAGTCTGTTGATCTACATACATTAACTCATAGTGTCTGGAATAGTTAATGTTGTGTATCAAGGGATAGAACCACAGTTACCTTTCGGCAGTTTCATCCTAAAGTTTTTAGTGTACAGGCACATCACTCTTTTATACAGAACATACTCTCTTTGGGTGGAATTTCCTATTCTCAGAAGGATCTGAAAACTATTTTCTTCCCAGCTGAGTGAACACTGCGCCTCAGCTGTCAGCATCTGCAGGGAACAGGAGATGAATAACCATGTTGCTGCATGTTACATTGCACACCAATGATTTTAATCATGTCTTTGCATTTAATGTTCTCTTTCCATGCATGTAACTGATATTTAGACTTTTCAAATTAAATATGTACCAGATTGTAAAGTTTTTTTTCCTGTGAAAATTTTAGCAAATGGAAATTTTTGCTGCAAATATTTGTCTAGGGAATTCTAATCAGAAAAAACAATTATTCCGTTTTTATTCCAGCCAACATGTCTCCTCTCCCAGACCATAATTATTAGGAAGCTAGCACAACATACGTGACAACTGTGACTGACTCGTCCATCCCTAAGATGGAATTTCTCTGCATTATGGTATGGTAAGTGCTCCTGAATTAGATACACATGCAGAAATTGGTGGTGCTCAAGCCATTCATGAACAGGAAAAGGCTAATCATTTTAACAGAAATATTCCTACAGCTGAAGATGTAATTTAATTTTCAGGTTGCTATTTAATTACTGCTACAAACAATTCAGGAAATTTGTCTGAAGGATACCATGTGTAAACCTATTATACTTGATGAAAAGCATTACACGTATAGCTGACTCTTCAAAGGTATAGGGAACATGAAATTTCGCTAGAGTGAGTGGTAGACCCTGAATTAATTGAGTTTCAGTCTGTGTAAACAGCTTTATAACTGCTAGATGGATATATGTTGAGGTTAAAAAACTTTTGTTTTCCAGATAAATTTTAGCTTTGTTCAGGGTCTTCTCACATT
Source organism: Irena cyanogastra (assembly GCA_013397155.1). Lineage (NCBI taxonomy): Eukaryota > Metazoa > Chordata > Aves > Passeriformes > Irenidae > Irena > Irena cyanogastra. The sequence continues at coordinate 310,864 of VWZV01003823.1, read as the reverse complement.
TTACTTTTAATTTGTCTTCAGAAATTTTCAAGGGAAAAACAATGGTGAATTTGTTGATAATAAAGTAAACTTATTTCTTTGGAGGTGGAAGGAATTTTAAGGAAAATGAGTCTGAGATGGCTCAGCAAAAAAATTAATTGCATCAATTGTATAGTTTCTCTGGATATGTCGTTACTAATGTGTTTGTTCAGCAGATAACAGAGCAAGACTTTTTAATACTGATACCTAGAGATGATACCTGCTCAATAATATATCCAGTATTTTGCTAGACTTTCATGCAGTGGCTTCAATAATAGGAGGAGAATTTTCAGACAATAGCACAATAGAATTAATACATCCAGTTTATGTTATCCTGTCAATTCAGAATTATTTTTGTGGAAGGCACACCTGGATTTCAATGTAAGAAATTTTTTAGAGAATTCTGAGACTGTATAAAGAAAAACTTTGAGGTACATGAAAAGGGAGGAAAATATTTGCCTTGAGAAGTTACTTCTAGGAAGGAAAACATGTCAGGGAGTCTTGTCTCCAGTCAGAGGCTTTGCCATAATTATTTTTTTGAGGGAATATCTAGATATTCCTGACACCACTAAACCTAGGAATTGTTCTGTATGAACCTCAAAGGATAAGAAGGACAAATCCCAGCAGAAAAGCAGAATTGCACCTGAGGCTATTATTTTGGCACACAGTGCTAGTGAGGGACTTAGAACAGCTGCTGAAATACCTGGTGTCTGAAATATCTGCAGATCTGGGTGTTGCAGTTCATTCTGGCTTATTTTCTATGACACCATGGATATATGTAACAAAATATTCGTACAAATGCAGCATTCTGGTTTTTTTACCCTTTTTGTTTTAAAAATATTTTCCTTGCTTGCTGTGTGTCGTGGGTGATCGGGGCTTATATGTTTGGACACTGTAGCATTTCTGTCAGTAGCCAAAGATGATTAAATCCAAATTGTCTTGGACTTTGGTCTTTACAAGCTTGCTCTTTATCTATGTCTGCTAGAAATTGCTTTTAACTGTTCTGCTGAGCCATTCTTCCTATCAAGTAAACACCTGAAAGGGTTTACTTATAGTAGTCAATAAAAGCAATTGACCTTTTTGCCTGTCTTTAAAGGTAATACTTACCTCTATTTTTTTTGAAAAAAAAAAAGCTTTGAGTAGTTAACTTTTTTGAATTGTATTTGCTGTTATGGGAGACTTAAGTTGTTTATTTCCTCTCACAGTCTGTTATTTATCATGTGAAAAAACAAAGAAAAATTAATTTCTGGTCTTTATATAGAAGTGATCTCAAGCAAGATTGTCTATCCAACTGCAGCTACGCAACTCTATATTCTGTAAATGAATAAATAAATAAGTATGGTGAATAGACATTAACAGATATGCCAAATATCTCTATGGTGTGCCAAATATTGAAGTGTTTAACTCACTGGATTAGGACTTGAAAATCAGACCATTTTGAACTTGAATACCCTAACCACTAACAAAAAGTTAGTGTCCTATCATTTGAAAAGGAAACAGCTTTACAGTGGGGAGACTTCCTCATTGAGATAAATTGAATTTTTCAGACACATTTTTTTATTCATACCTACTTCTAGTAAAATAAAAAAAAATTTAATAGGAAAAAGCCCTATAAGTCAAAAAACATCTAAAGCATCTCAATTCCCTTGCGGCATCCTAGCCACTAGTGAGTGATTAGTGCATGCTATTTTATATTTTACTATTGGACAGTCAATCATCCAGCAGCTTGATACAGATCTCTAGGATCACTCAGATGTCTTAATATTACAGAAATTCAGAAATTAACATAAGTTGAATGTTAGCTACTGTCTAGATAAATAACTTGACCAGATCAGAAAATAGAATGAGTATGATAGCTTAATTCCAGTAATGTGATCTTAGACCCAAGTCTAAGTCTTTATCATATTCAAAACCAGTTCAGATACTTCAGATCTAACCATGGAAGAGGGGGCAGAGCACCCTGTTGAAGAGAAGAAACTAGAATGCTTTTTCTTTATATATTCTCTGTGATTCTACTGACCCACCAAGGGAACAGGGGGATTGACAAGCATGGGGTCATTAGACCCTGGTTTGGCTTCTTTCTGAAATTAAATTTCTAGAGAAGCCTGAACAGCCCTTACACAGGAATGACAGGAAGGAAAGGTTAGGCCTCTGCCTCTTTGCTGAGTACCTTCTCCCTGGGTCTTTTCTGGTGCAGTACTAAACACCTGCTCACAGCTTGCCTCTGAGAAAGTGTCTCGTTCCATTAAAGGCATTTCTGCAGAGCAGAATCTGATGGAAGAACACTTGGGCTGCAACATAAAAGCTACAAATGGCTATTTCAGAAGTTTGGAACTAACTCTTAAACTCACTTCAACCAGTAGGTAGGAAATAATTTATATTTCAATTTCTTCAAATTGGAAATGGTATATCAACATACTATTTTCCTATCTGTCAACTCTTTAAAATTTCATTTAGAAGCATAATTAGAACAGAAAATGGTTTTATTTTTCTTACAATTAACTATGATGATAGGTAAAAAAAAAAGTGTGAGCAAACTAGGCATAGACTGCAGATTTCTACAAGATTTACTTCAAAACCTTCAAGTCTGGTATACATTGATGTATAGATTGTAAACTCCTGATTTAGATTTAGAATTAATCAATATTGAATTCCTTATCTTTGTAAGCATATAAAAATCCCTGAATTAGCAGCTTAAATTGCTAAATGGGTAGGAAATATTTGGTAGAAATAATGCTGTAGAAAATTGTTCTGATCTGATAACTCTGAACTAATAATAAATGCAAATTGATAGTCAAAAGTAATCACAACAGAGAAGAAGGTTTATTTCAGGCAAGAGAGATCTCTGCAGCTGAAGTCACTCTACAGTTGAGAACTCACATAAAGCAAAAATGTAAATTTCATTAATATTATTTAGCTCCTTAATAAAGTTGCAATTAAGATGTAATACTTGCATAACTCGAACCAACCAAATTTTAGGCATCCTGAAGTTATTATGGTACCTTACCAAAAGAAGTAATTTATCTCAAACTAGAAAGTACTTTAAAGCTATGTATTTGCTATTATTTTCATTTAAGTGATTTGGTTTTTAGTATTATTACCCCAGAAAACAGTTGCAAAGATGCATGCTGCATTGAAGATTACAATGTCTGGCCAGATAACCAAGTTTTGCCATTGGACAAAACATCTGTAAAATTACATCAGTAGATTCTGAAAGCTACAAAGCAGTGTCTATGTGAGTACCCACTAATCTACATGCTATCTACACGATTCAGTTCTTCAACGCTGTGCAGATGTGACACAACCACAGAACTGAAGAATCATTTAGGATGTAAAAGATCTCCAAGACCACTGATTACAACCTTTGACCAGACACCTCCATAACAGTTGGATCATAGCATAAGGTGTCAAATCTTGTTGTTTCTTGAACACCTCCAGGGATGGTGATTCCACCACCTCCCTGGGCATTCTATTCCAATATTTAAAAGTTCTCTCCAAGAAAAATTCCCCCTGATATCCAACATGAATCTCTCATGATGCAGTTTGACACTGTTTCCTCTTGTCCTGTTGCTTGTTGCCTGGGAGAAGAGATTGACTCCCACTTTGCTACAGCCCCTTTTCAGGTACTTGTAAATAATGTCACCCTGAGCCTCCCTTTCTCCAGGATAAACAAGCCCAGTTCATTCAGCTGCTCCTCACAGGACATTTTCTCCAGGCCCTTCACCTGCTTCATTGCCCTTCTCTGGACATTCCAGCACCTCAATGGCTTTCTGTAATGAGGGGCCCAGGACTGGACACGGGACTCAAGCTGTGGCCTCCCTTGTGCTGAGCACAGGGAAACAGTGGTCCAGATGGTCCAGCTGGCCGTAGTGTTTCTGATAGAGGGCAGGATGCCATTGGCCTTCTTGGCCACCTGGGCACACTCTGGATCATGTTTATCTGGCTGTTACACAGCACCTGCAGGTCCTTTTCTGCTAAGCCACTTTCCAATCACTCTTCCCCCAGCCTGCAGTGCTGCAGGAGGTTGTTGTGACCAATGTGTAGGACTCAGCTTTTGGCCTTCTTGAACCTCATACAGGCAGCCTTGGCCCATTGATCCAGCCTGTCCAGATCCCTCTGCAGAGCTTTCCTACCCTCCAGCAGGTCAGCACTTCCAGCGAACTAAATGTCATCTGCAAACTTCCTGAGGGTGCAATTGATCCCCTCCTCTAAAGATATTAAGCAGGACTGGGCCCATTACTGAGCCCTGGGGAACACCACTGGTGACTGGCCACCAACTGGATGTGTCACCATTCACCATCAGTCTCTAGGTCCTGCCCATCCAGCTGGTTTTAACACAATGAAGAGTGCACCTGTCCGAGCCATGGAGTGCCAGCTTTTCTACGAAAATGGAATATGAGTTGTTTCAGAACATGATTTATAAAGCAATTTTAACCAGGACACTGCTGCAATTTTGTAGGGACTTATAATTTATAATTTTTCCCTTTTGTGGTATTTGTGAGTGGGATAAGATTCTCTAAGTCAATGCAGTGTGGTAGCTGTTGAAATGCATCATTTTAGCATGCCAATTAATATTCGTTTGTAGCAAGATACCCTAATCTTGAATCTTAAAGGATATTATTAAGGGATATCATTACATGAAGGCTACAGAGAAAGAAAACTAAAAGCTTTAAAATTGTGTGTAAAAATAGAGAATGTTAATGGTTTAAAGTCTGATTCTCAGTGCTAGAGAATAGAAGACATCAAAGTCATTTGTGGACTTTAATCATTTTCACTTGCTCACAGATGTTATAGCAAAGACTGCACTGATAACAGGCTAACACTTAACAGATTTTTGTTACTAAAATTTATTTTTCCCCTATAAAGTTTAAATATAATATTTTATATTTTATATTA
>VWZV01003823.1:179711-305941 GCA_013397155.1 Irena cyanogastra | reverse complement strand
TTTTATATTTTATATTAATTTCCCTTCTAATGTATTAATAAAACAGTTTATGTGAAAAATTCAGTGTACTTCAATAAGGAAGACTCAAAAAAGCTGACCACTATAAAACTGTCTTCTTTTTACATGACAGGACACTAACTTTTTGTCAGTGACTAGGATATGTCTGCTGAACGTGTATCAGAGATTTCTCAGAGGACTTTCATAGTCATGTAGACATTTAGCCACATCTCACTCCTAACACAGGAGTGTGTGCTACCTTTCAGGATAACTACCAAAAGTTAGAATAAGAAACTCTGAGACATTTCTCAGGTACTTAACATTTTTAACATCATATTAACACTCTTATTTCTTCTCTCTCTCTATTTTATTTTTGAAATTTTATTTCTTAGAAGTAAACTGCTGCTGCTGAAAATTCTTGCAAAAATTCAAGTCCAGACAAATTTAGAAAATCTTAAGAAAAATAAAAATAGAGTCTTAAAATAGAAAATATATGGCAATTTATTCTTTTAGTGTCTTTCTCAGTATCACCTACAGTAATGTAAAGGCAAAGTGTGGGCAGTTTAACAAGCTTTCCTCTTACCCTCATTTTATTTTTTGTTCTTCTATAAAATCTCTTGTCATGAAGTAGACAAACACTACTACTTGTTAGGCTCAAAATTTCCTTTAAATCTGGAGATTGGCACATTCATGCTGCTTAAATAATTGTGCAGTTTTGACAAGTAGTTTAAAATGCATGCCAATCAACCAATGAGACTTTTTTTTCTCAGCTACTTCCACTGTGGACATATGGCATGGGAAAAAAAATGGGGTACTTGTCATAAGGCTGCACCTACTGGTGTTATCTCCTAAGTAACAGAGCCATAGAACATAGTTTTCAAAATACTGTGAACTTTCCCTGTTTCCTTTTTTGGACTTGATGAACAGACAGCTGTCACGCTGTATATTTTACTCAGATTAATTTATACCTAAAATTTGGGTAATAATGTACTAAAAATTAGTCCTTGACTTCATTAAAAAGAAAGAAGCTTTGCCTGCAACATCAACATTTGATGTTTAATGCTTTGGGAATATCAATTGTGCATCAGAACACAATTGTGCTGTACCTCTACTGGGAGCACAGTAATAAAAGACTTTCCTAAAAAGCTTATAAACTAAAGCTGTCCATTATACAAGTAACTTGCAAAAAAAAAAGTCAGTTTTAATGAACATGAAACCTCTCATACATATATCTGGGTTTGCAATGATCTCTATAGAATTAAACAACACGTTCAACAAAATATAAGACTGTGCAGCACTAGTATGTATTGGGAACTAAACCTGTTTTGTCAGAAATAAATTTTAATTGATTTAATAGGTCTTCTCCAATTCTAGGACAACTCAGACTTCTTGTTTTGACTGAAAGCAACACAAGATTTTCAGAAGGGCAGATGATAGCATCCTTTGGAAGGAGAAAAATACATATTTTTCATTGAGAGAAGAAAGAAAAGGACCAAGATGAGTCCAAAGGAATTTATTTCTTTGGCTTCAGAGCTGTTGTCAGGGCTGAGGATATAAAGAGGCAGTCAAAGTTCTGTGCCTATTGTGAGATACATACATTTTTGCCTATAGTTTCAAGGCCCTTAACTTGTAAGTGTAACTTGGTGTACTTATAACACTTTTCATTTGTATTGGCAAGTCAGGAAGACATGGGGCTACCTAGCTCAGGGATACAGGAAAGCAAAGCTGTTTTTCTCTGAATTTTTCATTTTGGTGCCAAATGCAGCTAAACCAGAACAGATACTTTACCTAATTAGATATATTTAAAGAAATTATTTTCTTTATTAAAGGCTTTAGAGCTAAGCACATAATTAGAGTATGCTGTAGCTAAGCTCCAGTGAATTGTAGATCAGTTTGCCTATAGCTAAGAGAACTAAGAGTATTAATTTCTATATTTTTACCTGCTTGTTTTTGTGTTTTTGTCTACAGTCAAGTCAGGGTTTATTTTCATGTGTAGAGATTTATGTAGAGAGTCTGAGAAATTGAAGAACTTCTTTGTTGAGTATTTAATAGGATTGTAATCAGAGTTTTCTATCTGAAGGGCCAGATTCTCAGTTGAACAAATTGAACACATGATAAATGGATGTCCTTTGAAATCAGATAATATTCTAGGTGCTAGGAAATTCTTAGGTTAGCTAAATTCTGTCTTAAGTTTCATGAGTTATGAGCAACTGCAAAATTATTTTCTGATATTGCATTACTGATTACAGCAGAGACACTAAACAAAGGACTCTATAATGAGATCTTGAAGTATTAGAAGTCCTGGGTAAAATAAAAAAAAAAGAAAATATAAGTAACATTTAATGTAAAACATGCACTTCACACCTAATATAGAAGTATTCCTGGAAACAGTCTGAAATAAGGTCTTCCAAGGTGGTCTAACCATCAGACTATAAAGTCAAATTTACCCTGCACTTCCTCTCTGGCACAAAATATCCTTCGTTCTTATCTGCCTGGGGTCTTGTTCAAAAGGACATGCAGATTTCTTACACTTCAGTAGACTATTGTCTGAGTAGGACATGAAGATTGAGGGCGGAATGCATTTGAGACCTTTTAGGAAAAGGATGGGACTGAACCTGGGAGTCCAACCTGCTCAGTGGGTGCACTAAGTGGTGTGCCATGCAGCGTGAGAAACTAGGGAAAGACTTTTTTCTGTGGTCTAAAACCGACCTATTTTAGATATTTGTGTGAAGAGCATGGTCCTGCCGTGTTCTGTGGCCTCTGGAAATGTTTAATGGATTGAGCTTTTGGGGTGATTCAGACTTCACTCCTCCAAGTTTCTCAATCTAACCTGAGCTCAGACATGATCTAAGTGCTGAGCTGCTTAAGCCTGCCAAGCATAGGACAGTTCTGGGCACGTGCAGTGACTTAATAGGTACTGAAGAGATTTAACATCAAATGTTAGAGGGCTTACAGAGATTAGGTGTCTCCAGCTCAGAGGGTGAGTCAGGACTTTGCAATTACAATTTCCCCTCTGCAGCCTAAGCTTTCTTCTAGTACCTAAATCTTGTACTTTAACCTGCCTTGAATGCCCTCTATATCTGAAATAAAACAAAAAAAATCTATCACTATGAATTAGCAGGGTTCTTTGTTTCTGGTCATTAACTGCAGAATAGTATTTCTTTAGAGAATAAACCTTAGAAACACATGAAATGTTCATCAGTAAGCAAAAACCCATAAGTCACATTTCTGTACTTAAGACTGTCTTGATCTAGGAAATAAATATGTGTCCTTTGCATTTAAGTAGAGAAAAGTCTGAGATAAGATCAGTGTTCAGGCACCCTTGAATATCTGAGTTCCTGCCACTAGAACAAGGCTTAAACAGACGATGTATTTTTCTCAGCACACATGTTCCTAAATTGTCCTAGATCAACAACATGTTGATTAAATTGATTGCATCATATAGGCAATTCACTTTGGATAACGTTTTTTACACTACATTCATTTGCATCCAGTAACATTTGTGATTTTTACAGTTAATGATATAATATTTTAAAGCTTGCTAGCTCTTCTTGGAGTTTTTTGTCACAGTGTTAGTTACCTTAGGATCATTCAGATAAATTTTTTTCCATCCATCCACTGGGAAGGGAAAATGAAGAGATAAGAAATCAAACGGATCTGAAAGTAGATAAAAGAACATTTTCTTTTTAAAATGTATTTATGTGGTATTGTGTTTTTGATGTTTATTGATTCTCGTTTTGTGATAGTTAGATATTTAATGTTAGTAAGCTTGAATTTGGGTTGATCCTTTGTACCCCTATTCTATCCCCTCAGAATGGTTTAGCCCAATTTATTTTTCGTGGTTTTTCCCGCCAACCCACCTGTCAATATCCTTTTCCCCTCCCCTGTGTTACCCTAAATATCCCTGTCAATCCCAGTTGTCACTACCCTCCTGGTTGTCAATCTCCCTTACCCTGCCCCTCTTTTTCCAGAATATTCTGTGTCAATTCTCCCTGTCCCGGGATATGATTGGTCCCTTGAGTTTTATCCCTCCCCTGGCCTCTTTCTATTTGCCCCGCGTTGTACCTCTCTCCTCCCTCAGAAGCTCCCCATTGGTCCAATGTATTCCCCTCCCTCGACTACTGTATCCTTTAAATATTCTTCCCGAGCTTGCCTCGGGGCCATTTTGTCCCTGCCTCCGTTCGGGGATAATAAAAGTATCTCTGGACTGCACACAAAGTGGCTCCTCCCTTGCTTTTATCCTGGATCCTCGTGGCTTCTGCTTCTTTCTACTGCTCCCTCGAACCTGCCCCCTGCTGTAGCTCTTCTGCCTGTGAGGGATAAGGGATTTGCCCGACAAGGAGAAGCTACATATTTATTTTTTTCTCCTTTTATTTTTTTAAAGATCTTTATCATAGTCCCCAAGCCACAGGCGATTGAAGTTTCTAGTGCAAAGATTCACCTGGTGCTGAATAATTGCACACAACTTTTGTTTGATCTCTTCAATGTGAAGCTTTCAGGTCAGGCTGCCTGTTGTGCTGACCAATACTGTGTCCTTCTACTTCCCTGCAAGTCTGCATTCATCTGCTGCCTCTGGTCTTGCCTTATGTTCAATTATAAACTTTTTGCTGGCTGTGTCATGTGCTTCTAATAAACATATATTAGATATTTGGATATATATATATATATATGTAATATATGGATACATATATATATCTATATCTCTATATATCTGAGTTCTTAAGTATTACTATGGTGCAAATTGCAAATACCAATCAGTAGTCATGTTAAATCGTGTATATTTATTTAATAGACTTTTTGCAATAATTAAAAAATATATATTATGTTTTTATCACGGCCCTTCAAAATGATAGCTCTGTATTTGAAGGTAATTCTAACTATGAATATTTTAAATAAAATAAAATAAGCTATTTTAACATTCAGCTTTGTGAGAGTTTGAAGAAAAGGGGTTTATTTTGCATAAGGAACTCTCAAAATTGAGACATTCAAAACCAGAAATCTTTTCAGGACTATGTGATTCTGAAAAGTGAGTACAATTCAGGAAAGCAAAGAACTTTTAGTAATTTAGTAATTTCTGTTTCTTATATAGTAAGGTTTCATAGGACTATTTTTCTTCCAGATATGCCTCATGCCCTTCATTCTGCCTCTTCCAGAAGTCATGTAGTACCCAGTAGAATCTATATGTTAGAGAAATGCTTCTCCTCATTTCTGGAAAAAGCAATTTATAGTTAGATCCTAAAAGTGCTGCAAATATATGTAAATGCTAATTGTGGCAGATCAGATTAGTACATGCCAAGTGTTACTGTCTTTCTAAAATGAGCTTAATCCTCCAGATAAAGCAAATTATTAATTTATGTGCTACAAAAGGCTGAGAAGAATTCCTTCTGTTCAAATCATCTGCTCTTCAGAGATTTCTCATCAGGTTATAAACACTCCACCAAATGCATCTGGAATTTAGTATCCCAAAGGTTAATTATGCCTGCAAAAAAACCCTAACACCAAAGTATTTACATACTGTCTGCAGAAATTCAAAGTCATGTCTTCTATGTACATGACTATATATCTGTGTTAAATGGAATTACAGCCAGCAGAATCTCTCCTAGGCAACTTGCTTTTGTTAGAATAATTAGCAATATAAATATTCCAATATAAATATTCCAGCATTCCCTTTATTGTTACACTAAAGACTCTACTGGGATGTATAAAGACACTAAAGGTAAAGTGGATAAGTCAATTTACTGTAATTTTCTCTTTCACATGTTGCATATTAGCTCTTTAAAAGGCTGTGGGTTTTCAATCTGCATGAAGATTTAAACCTGCCATCTGAATGTGAGATGTAAACTCAGACAGAGTAAGGGGAAGCAGGCTTGTGTTGATGCAAAATATTGCAGCATTAAATAAGTTTGTTGCAAAAGTTTCCACGTTGGCTACCTATGTCACACTTTCTCTCTTATTCTTGTAATTTTCTCAAAGAGAATGGCACTCAGGTCCGAGGGCGTGGGTGAACTTTCTGTTCTTGTGAGTGTTTGTTCGACTACACATTTCCTACTTATTATGACTCTCAAAACCAAATCATTCACTGCCTGAAAACTAACAGATCCAATCAGAAAGTAACTTGTATGTGTGTACAGAGATGGCTCCAGAAGATGTCAACTGGAACTACATACTGTTAATATATGCTTGTTATTCAAATGAGAAATAACAAAAATTTAAATAGAATACCATGACATTTCATCACATAGCTGCACTACGGAAACAATGGCACATATTTTCTCTCCCACAAAAAAATCTTCTACACTATAAAAACAGTTAAATCAGTTGTAGAAGAATATCCTAGTAGAGTTGTTAGGTGTATCAGTTCTTTTCTTTACAGCTATACAGTTTATAGAAAAAAACAGGCTTGGCTGGGGTTTCTGTAGCCTGGCACTTACAAAAAGTGAAGGTTTTTATTGGCAGTTAGAAGAAGTGACCTAAGCTGTACCTTGGATAGGAAAAGAGTGAAAATGAAGGGAAATTGATAGGTAAAAAAAGCAACTTAATGATTTTGGGTTTTTTTAAATATTTTTAAATATTTTTTTAATATTTTGTCCTAACAGCTTCATTTATTCAATCATCTATTATTCGTTCTTACTTTTTATTTTATTTTTATTTTTAATACCATTTAATTACATGTTAGTTTAGCTACTGGTTTTAATTTCTCTTATAATTCTTAAGACATGACATTAATTATTTATTTGCGATTGTAAGGCAAAGCCATTTTGAGTCAAGTGCTTTATAATTCCACATGGTAAGAAGGAGACTTTTGATTTTTGTATATCTATATATAACAATGATTGAGATAAAATGGATATTGCTTATACTAAATTAGAAGTAAAGGAAACTCAGATAGCTTGGAATTCACATCCTGTGGCTTCAGCCATTTAAAAAGCAGATAATATCTTCTAGGCTTTCTTGGTTGTCAGTGATACTTTAGATAGCAAAGAGAACTTTGACTGCATGTTGCTGCTTGGAAATGGCACTTCTTGGCTGGCATTAGCAGGCAAAATTCTTTTGCATTATCTCCAGCCAGTGAATAAGGAACCCTTCAAACTAGGTAAGGGGTTTTTTTCCTTGCTTATGGTCACTCATTATTTTATACAGCACTGGTGTGCATATAGAATCACCTTTAAATATATTTGATGACTAAATAGTACATTGCAATCCTTGCAATTCATATCATTGCAAAACATCACTTTAGTAATATAAGCACAGCAAAAAAGCCTTTTAAAAGTATGATGAGATAATAAACAGCACCAATCCTCCTTGTTTATACTGCAGAATTCTGTGCTTATTACTGTTCTGTGTAAAATGCTAAGAAAACAATCATTTCCAGGCTTCATAAAAGCAATGCAAATATCAGCAGGTGTATTAGTGCTATTACCATGGCTGTAAAAAGCTCATTTGAGCAACATGCTCAGGAAGAAACTCTTATTACTTGGCAATGCTGCTGGACCATAATCTTTACACAAAAGCTGAAGTCACTAGCTGAAACCCTAACTGCCCTAAAGCCAGTATGTAAACACAGGAGTTCCTAACAGCTTGGTAAAACAGCCTACACAGGAGCAGGCATCTTCTCCTCACCAGTTACAGCGGGACTAACAAACCCATGTTGGGCAAAGCGGCTTTCTTATGAAAGCTACCCCGTCGAGCTTCTTGGAGACACAAATAAAGGTGTCTCTGGATTAAAATCCATTTCAAAAGAAGGCATTTCATAACCCAAAACAGAACTGGAAATGAAGGAGTAAATCAGGTTCATCAGACAGCTATTGCTACCGTTCTGAGTTATTGATTGTCAAACCTATTAGTCCTATTGTAATCGATGATAACTGGTCTGCAGATAAAATTGTTCACTGTCTGTATTTATACAGCTGCAACTGGCTATAATTGAGTAACTCAGTCTTGTGTAATTCCACTGGTGATACATAAGTTCAGACAGAACCAACAGAGAATATAGAGAGAATTGAGAGGAAATTTTTTTCACTTGTTTGTTTTATTCCCTTGAGAAAGATCACCTCAGTTATTAGTGGGCTGAAGTGAAGAAAAGAAGTAAAAAAAGGAAAAAAAAATAAACAAATATTCACCAAACATGTACAAATTCCAAAACTCCTGGATAAAAATATGAAGATACCACTGTGCTGAAAAATGGAGAAATACATAACACTAATTATACCAACAAGCATATCAGCCATAACTCGTAGGCAAAAGAGTAAAAAACATGGAAAATACACAAGACACTGAACACAGATCTTTCCTTTATGATAGTATAAATAAATGTTCACTTAGTATAAACAATGAATAATTTTTCAGCTTTAATATTTTGACCAAATTTTTAAGATTAAAAGAAATAAAGAAAACCATATGTTTAATGCAAATTATGAAGTATTGAACTTTTTCATTTATTCTTGAATAAGTGCGATACTGAATAAACTTTTCCTGACTCAATCCAAAGGTAAAGAGTGGTCAAAGTAGTAAATGTGACGGAGTGATGAACAACCTTTTATCTTCTGTTTAAATGTATTAGAATAGCATAATAAATTATAACAGCCCCAATACTGAGCAATTAATCTTCAGAAAAACAGCAGTGACTGTAAAATAGAGTAAAAACTGATTAAGAAAAAGACATCTAAAATCAATTTATTCTTAAACTATGATCCTTTTGCATTGAATATGGAGACTGAACCTTGAGCCAAAACTTCAGTATTACTGAGTACAAGAAAAAGGAAATCAGCTGCCAAGAAAAAACTAAGTTAAATGATTATGAAAATTCCAAGTTTATACTTCACTTTTGGAAAATAAAAGGCAACTGAAGGTAATACAGAGTACTTCAAACTGAAATCTGACACACCACGTCTGCTACCAAAAAAAAAACCCACCCAAAACCCTACCACAAGACACTCTGAACTTGGAAACTGGAAATACATCTGTGAACATTAGAGATGATTCACTGTGTTTTGTATTTTTCTAACAAATAATAAAAAAAAACAAACCCTTAAACAACTGTTTAGTTCACAGAGCAGGACAATTAAAACAAGTCAATGCCCACTTCCAGACACAGTTTTCTCCACTGCTGCAGTTTTTAAAAGATGTGGTGTCAGCTATAATTAAATCAATAATTAGGCAGCTGCAAATTATGATGGAAAACCTGGAAAACTTCATAAGTTAACCCCTACAAGCATCTCAATGTTGTTAGTCACTGGATAGCTTCAAGCATTTTAATCCATGAGACTTGACCATGAATTTTACAAAAGTAATTTCGCAATAGTTGAAGCAATAGAGTATTTTACAGTAATCATTTTCAAGGTCTTCAGCTTCTCCGAGTAATGGATTTTAAACTCCAGCCTGAGATCTTGAAAATGGATTTTACTTTTCTTTTTTTTTTCTCTCAAATAACCAACAAACAAAAAGATTTCTTGAAGTATAACCTGAAAACCAATGCTTCTAAATTATTAGAAGCACTGGAAAAGCCTTCTACCTAGTGAGAGGTAACATTCGAAGGTAAATGCAAATGGCACAGAACATTGAATTATTTTTGTCATCAGCAAACATTGGAACTTGCAGAAGGACAGACCCTTGTCCTCCCTTAGGAGTCGAGTAGAACATCTTAAGGTCAAAGTTGCTAAAAACGACATGAGTAAAATGTTGCTACATCTTGACCCTCTGTACACCAAATTCCTCAAAATAACAGGAGATAATTTTGACATGCAATTGCCTACAAGAGCTTTTTCAAGCAGTTAAATGTGGTTAGAAGCCATTTTCTATCATTAAAGCATCCACACTTCTGAGTTCTGTAAGAATTCGAAAAATAAAACCCATGTGAAATGACAGAAACTAAGAGGATGTTTTGGAACCTCAGCCAAACTTTTACTCAAATTTAATTTTATGAGGAGCTGACATATATCTGTACTGGTTGCATCTGACTTTAAGCTGGAATGATATTTTTATGCAGTATAATGTGCTTTCTTTACTGATAAGTCATTTATTTTTTAAAATGCCTTATGCAGAGCTCTTGGGTAAGAAAAGAAGAGGGGCACATATAGGACGTTTCTATGAGAAGTTGGCTCAAAATGTAAGGCTTGAACCTGATCTGAAATATAAATAGGGTTTTGGTTGAGTTTTGCCAGATTGGTTTTTTTTTATGAGAGTCTTTTGGCTGAGTCTGGCTCATATCTACATCCCTTCAGTGTTCAGAAAACAGAAGTTAAACAAGACAGATTTCAGGTAGGAAACATACGTATAGAGGAAAATTAGGGAGACAAGTTATTTCCTCTATCTATAGTAATTAAAGACTGACTTTTTCTAGTCAGAAGCTGCTGAGGTCTCATATCAAGGCAGCCAAAGAAATATGAGCAATACCAGCTATCTCCCTAACTGTTAAAAACAAGTATTTAAATGAAACAAAAAGAAAAAAGAAAAGAAAAGAAAAGAAAAGAAAAGAAAAGAAAAGAAAAGAAAAGAAAAGAAAAGATTAGGTTGGAGTAATTACTGAAGCTTTTTAGAGATCTGAACAAAAGTCTCTCCTCAGACAGGTATGTAGAATCTAAGTTCTAATGGCCAGGGGCAATGAAGTAACTCATATAATTTTGCCTTATGATAAGAACAAACCAATTCAAAACAATTTTGTTTCCTCTGTGGCAGAAAATCAATCTTTGATGAAAAGTGGAAGAAGTATATGCAATACATATAAGATAATATATATGCATACTTAAATTTCTACTTTTATTTTACATGATGATTTCACAAGAAAACACTGAGCTGGATGGAAAACTGGCTTGAAAAGGAGTATTTTGATAGAAAAATAATTATTTTTGCAGTTCATTATGAAATTGGAGTCAGTTATCTGACGATGACCACAGAGATTTGTCTTGGACCAGTATTTTTATTATTAAAAAATTTTGACAGACAAATTTTCAACAGTCAGCATAAAATGTGTTGCAAGCAAATCAGAGGACAAAAATTCAGCAATGCAAAAGCACTGTCCAACTTTCAAAATATTAAATAAAATAAGAAATGAGAATGATGAAATGTCAATAAAAAACCTGACTGTGGGAAATTTGAAAACTGTCTCATCTAGGGGAAAGACAAGGAAAAGCCTACAGAGGACTGAAAGAGGTCATGCTAAAACAATTGGTCTAAAGGTCCAGTTAATTTACCATTCCTTTTGCATTTATCACTAGCCAATAAAAACTGCTTGGGAAAAACTATGTGAAGGGAAGGAAGATGGACTGACCCCTCCCTAGTATATTCTCTGAAAATATACCAAGCCTGAAATTACAGATTTGGGGTAAATGCCAAAAAGAAACTGTTACTGGAGTTCAGGGAAGTTTCAAATCACCATCAGGAGACATTTCTGTAACAGTAGGTTAGAAAAATTTTTATGAAATATGACAGTTGATCGTGGAATGAGTCAGGATATGAATCAAGGTCTCGAGGTCTCTTTCAGACATATGGTTCCATATTTTCTCAGTCATCTTCCAGGGCTTTTTTTTTATTTTTTGGCAGAAAACATATGATGTGTTTTATGTGTTTTAACCATGTGCAATGTTTCACTGAGGAAGATGAAATGAAGAGGTTACAGTTCTTCTGAGGTGGAATATGATTCAGCACCATATAACCAGACTAGATGGAAAAGAAAAAGGTCTTTCCAGAAAACTAGATGAACTTCAATATTTGTTCTGAAGATGCCGCTTGAATTAAAAAAAAAAAAAAAAATTAATACAGGCCTAAGGGAAATTAAATGAGGATTCATACTCTGCTTGGGAAGACATCAAAATGGTATTTTAGGACAAGTTTTGAAGATAATTATTTTTTTCATACAATGAATAAGAATTTTCTTCTCCCCATTATTCAGCAAATCTCCATGCATTTTATTGTTTTCTTTCACCTGCTATGTTAATAAAATCTCTCTTTTTTTTTTCTCTATGCTGGTCTTCATACTCTCAGATATAGGACCAGACATGGTATGTTTCTCCTGCATTATATGCCTTTGTGCTAATAACTGAATCTTTATCTATTAGATTAGAAATCATTTGTGTGAAGGAAGTCAGCTGAACAAAGTTGTATTCATCCCATTACAATTATACCATAGATATTACCTAAGGCACGACTGAAAATATGCAAAATATAAGCTGAAATTATTAAAGCTTCATATAGAGCTTTTCTTGAGCAATTTGCACACAGCCAGACACCAGACTTACAAACTTCTCAATCTTCTTGTATCAAATTATATAAGGGGCCTGAGAATACGCAAAGACTTCGCCGATGTCAGTGCAAGGCCTTTCTCAGTGATTTTTGAATGGGAATCTAGAAATCATTTGGAACGTCTTGGAAACCTGGAAAAGTTCCAGTTGACTGAAAGCAGGCTAGTGTTGCCCCAATTTTGAAGAAGAGCAAGGATTACCATTGAAACTGCAGGCTTTCCAGTGTCACTCCAGCACACAGCTGGATAAACACACGATCACTCGTGATGGGTGAGCAGCTCATGGGTTGGCACAAAGGGTTACAGTGGAAGGGGTGACAACAGAGTGGTGACCTGTCACTGGTGGGGCTCCACAGGGCTCTATCTCACCCTCTGTGCTCTTCAACATCTTCAGAAATGACTTGGACAAAGGATTTATAGGATTACTAAGTAAATTTACTTATGAAACTAAGTTGTGAGGAGCTGTTGACTCCATCAAAGACAGAGAGAATCTGCAGAGAGACTTCAACAAATTAGAGAGGTGGGCAATGACAAAACATATGAAATTCAACAAGAGAAGTTGCAAGAGTCTGCACCTGGGATGAGGCATCTTGGGTGTATGGACAGACTGGGAAATGAGATACTGGAAGACAGAGCTGTGGAAAGGGACCTGGGGATACTGTTTGATAGAAAGTTGAACATGAGCCAGCAGTGCCCTGGCAGCCAGGAGGGCCACCCGTGTCCTGGGGGGCATCAGGAACATCACTGCCAGCTGGGCAAGGGAGGGGATTGTCCCACTCTGCTCTGAGCTGGGGCAGCCTCGCCTCAAGTGCTGAGGGCAGTTTTGGGTGCCACAATACAAAACAGACATTAAATCATTAGAGAGTGTCCAAAGGAGAGCCATGGGGATGGTGAAGAGCCTTGAGGGGAAGCCACATGAGGAGTGTCTGAGGTCACTTGCTCTGCTCAGCCTGGAGGAGACTGAGGGGAGACCTCACTGCAGTCTGCAACTTCCTCATGAGGGGAAGGGCAGGGGCAGGCACTGATCTCTGCTCTGTGGTCACAGTGACAGGACCCGAAGGAATGGCCTGAAGTTGTGTCAGGGGAGGTTTAGGCTGGATATCAGAAAAAGATTCTTCACCCAGAGTGTGTTGGGCACCAGGACAGGCTCCTCAGGGAAGTGGTCACAGCGCCAAGCCTGACAGTTTGGGTAAAGCTCTCAGGCACATGGTGTGATTCTTACAGGTGCCCTGTGCAAGACCAGGAGCTGGACTTCAATGATCCTTGCTGGTCTCTGAATTTAGCAGGTTCTAGGAATAATTAAAAAAAAAAAAAGGAATTTAGCATTTTTTTAGAGGAGATTATCTGTCCTTTGCAATTACACAAAAAAATGTGGAATAGTAATGTACTTTATCTCTCATTACTTCTATAAAAGGTTTTTCTCTCTTCCATAATTATGGAAAATCTGATGCCAGAAAAAATGAACTAAACCCCACCTTGACATTTATACATTGATGCTAATCAAGGCTAATCAGGGTTGTCCCTGTAGCACATAGCAACATAATAGTTTTACTAAACAGAAGTACACCCTACAGGTCTTAATTGACTCTTTTAGAGGCACTGACATGTTGAGGTTCAGCTAGTTATTCTTTTCTGAGTTTGATTTCCGCAAACTGAAATTTTATAACTACATAAACTCCACATTTACCTTAACTGATCTTCACAGAATCAGAGATTCACAGAATATTCTGAGTTGGAAAGGACAGACAAGGATGATCAAGTCTAATTCTCATATTTGCTACTTTTCCTTTGCTTTCCCAACAAGAATAAGCATTTTGTTTGATCTTATCATTCATGAAGTGTTTTCACTTCTTGACATATTTCCTTTTTCTTCCACGTCTATTATCTACTTTTCGTGTTTACCAGTCCTTAGCCAGCTGACAAGTAATACAGGATTAACCCTTTGCCAGACATGTTACAAAAGCAACTTTTTGCATATGATGAATGTTTCTTCAAAAAACCAGTATCATTATCCTGTGTGTATGTGTTAGATACTGATGCTGAGCAGTAGAAAAATTGAAGTGCTTTTAGAAATGTATATATTTGATTTTAAAGGGTGGTTTCATTTCACAAAGCACTTTGAAGAATTTGCAACTATTTTTTTCCTCTTTTGAATAACATGTTCATATATTTACATTGATTATCTACAATAGTTTTGAACATTGCTTAAATTTATTCTATAAATATTTTTTCACTGAGATGACTGTAATGTAAGTGCAAATGAAACAGCCTCTGTTGATTTCAGAGAAATCTGGAAAGACTCACACTATGCTCTGTATTGAGAGCTCAGACATCACTTTCCATGGAACTTGTGACAAGGTGGTGGAAAATTTTAGCTATATTTTGGCTGCTGCATCAAGGGAAAAGATTACCGTTGCCAAAATCAATTGCCTCTGCAATTCTTTACCTCCGTTATCTGCACTATTCTGCCTGTTATCTGTTTTCTCTCCCCATTGTTCTGGTTGTCAAGGGAAGTACAGGTCATTCTGCAGTGGCACCTGAGCACAGCTGCACAGGCTGCTCCTTATACTGACGAGCTAATTACACAACAGTGAGAAATTTAAACGCTCATTTCCTGGTGAGCTGAAAGGTATCACCCTCAACAGAAGGGTAGCTGGTGCAAAGGGTTAATAGAATCCCTCACATTCATATCCCTTTGTAAAAGGAACTGTTGCATAAGTTATATCATGGCAAAATTTGTTGAGGTCTGATTATTAAGCAAGCTGACGCAATGGGAGGTAAAATATTTTAGTGGATACAAAAAGTGATCAAGTGAAATACAAGTCCCATCAACCATGGCTTGAAAGGGACTGGTTTACTACCTGCACCAAACGTGTCTTTTCTTTGAAGATGGCTTAGGTAAAGGTGAAATACACTGCTCATGCATTTAATGATATATTTTTCCAGGCACAACTTGACATACATTACAACAGTGGACTGAAAACATAGTCATAGTGATCTGAGGAATATTTGATATAATTTTCTAAGTAGATAATTTGAATTTGTTTCCCAAGCAGTCGGTTTCTATGGCTAAAAGAAGCAGAAAATAATTTCTCCAAATTGAAATTGATGAAATCTTTTGCTAAGCCACACATACAAGTCATTACTGATTGAATTATGTATTAAAATAATAAGAGTGAATTATATTCTCACTGCTTTTGTTTTTTTTTTCATGGGTTCACTTATATTTTATAGACAGACTGAGTGATATGCTTCACTGTTGAGTATTTATAACCATTCAGCTTAATTGAGCTGTCAACTGCTTGAAGAAATACACCAAAAAATCTTCTAAAAACATCTAAGGCTTAGGATTTAACAGAAAGATCCCATTTCAGAAAAAAAAAACAAACAAAAAAACAAACAAAAAAAATTCCACAAGAATTATATTAGGAGTTTTCTAAGAGTTTTCTAATTTTTGACATTTAGCAAAGTCAGGTAGGTTAGATAGAAGTATGTAGGTTCTTGTGCAGCTAATCAGTTACAGTGATTTTTGTTTGACATTCTCCAAATCAAATCTGACTTCATTTTTACTTTCCCATAAGGTACAAATACAGATTTGACTGAGGCTCGTTATGTCTCTTCCAAGCTGCATGTATATTACAGCTGCAAAATTATTTGTTTATCTGTCAGATTTCTTCATTCATATTTACAACTTGTTTCCCAAGGGAAACTCCTTGAGATTTTGATTTGTCCAGATATTTCTTGTTGTACATTTTTTAATATTTCTTTCCAACTTAGTTTTCCCATGTAAGACACAGCAGCTACAGATGCTAAAAGAAAGCGTATTTCCTCCTAAGTCCAAAGTGGATTATTATGGGAAACTCTTGATACTTTCCAGGCACACAAGTTTCAGAGGCAATATAAAGAAAATAGTATCAAGAAAAGCTCTTTGGCACTTAACTGCTCCAATAACGTAAATGTGCAATTGGCTTGAAGACCCAGGTCCATCCTGAAATGAATGGCATCCGTCTATATCAGAATCAAAACTGATGTGCTTACCTTGGTCACTGCTCCTGCTTATGGATGCTAGAGAGAGGGCAGACAGGAAGATGGCACATGTAGGTTTTAAGCCACAAAGCGAGAATGCTCTCATGAAACCATATGCAGTATGCCAAAAAAAATTAATCTTACTTTTCTTTTTCTTTCTCACATTATCATTATGGAAAAAAATTGTTATGGTTAAAAAATCAAAGCCTTTGATATTTATTTTTAGTTTTATTTACTTTCCATGTCTCTTATCCCTTCCCTTTTGTCTTAAGATTTCAAAAAAGTAAAACTAAGCTCAAAAATTATATACATATATTTTGTGAGCAATACATTTCATTTTGTATTTTTACAGTTTGTGTTGCTCACACACGGCCTTGCTTCATGTATTCCTTTGTCTTCAGGAGCAAATAGCATACTGTCCATAAAATGTCTGGTTAGCATCAGCATTTCAGCTCTTAAAGTACTGTTTTACACTCCTACATGGAGTGAGAAGTTTTTCAGTCACTGTAGATCAGAGTGTTTCTCTTAGGAAATGCTTCATCTTACAGAGGTGGGTAGGAATTCCCTTCCAGGTAATGTCACCTAAAATTAGGTGTCTTCAATATGAGCTGATGTCTAATTTACCTTAAGGTAAAGTGCAGTTTCCTAGGCATAGGCATTCAGTATTGTCTGAGGTGCACTAGAGTTTGAAGTTCCACCTGCCACCTGAAGAACCTCTCTCTTTAGGTCTTGTGACCTGCCAGTGCTGGCCTCCTCAAGGGAACCAACATCCTGGGGCATCTGAGATGGCACTGCAGCTGGAAACCTGGCTTCAGGCTACACAACCCACATCCTAAACAATACAGCCACTACAGTCTTGAAAGAATTAAAATAACTAATCCCTGCATATTCACGTGGCTGTGGAGCAATTTGTTCTGTATTTTTTGTTCAGTAGATCTCTATTAATGGAAGCTTAGCCATATGAATATACATGTGAACATCTACATTAATGTGTCTTCATTTCAAACTGATTCCCATCCTGATCATTTGTCAAATACCAACTTTGAGAGGCTTTACTGCACCTCCCATTTTCCTTTGAAAAGTTTAAATTAAAACTTCTAGAAATCAACATGGGATTTCAGTATGGGATAGAAATACAAAACCATTTGCATGTCAGGAGGCAATTTGAGTAGTGTGACACATTTCCTCAGAAAGATACATCTCACTTATCTTCAGTTTAACCAATTCTTCTTAGGACCTGAGGTACACTGAGAAAATGTGTCTCTCTCCAAGCAGCTAAAAAGCATTCTTTTGCTCAAAAAGAAGACATTACCTTGCAGTTCCTTAGCTGTTTTCATCTTGTAATGAGAAGAGAGGAAACAGGCCATTCCACGGGACATAAAACAATTAGGAATAGAGAGTTGGAGGGATCCCTTCCTGAAGTTCTTCCAGTGTGGTTATGTAGCCAAAAATTTTAAGATTTTAAAAGCTTTCTAAAATAATATAAAACTGCAACAGGATTTTTCCAATAAATGTTTTGAAATTAAATCTCCTATAGCTGAATCAAAACACTTAAAAATTTAAATTTAAGGTCTCCCTCATTTAAAAGAATGTTTACCTCTTCAAATTCTTACCCGTTGCGGCTAAGTGAAGCAAAATAATGAGCAAAATTAATAGAAATTAATGTTAGTACCTTAATCATAAGACAAAACTATCAGTGAAATCCTTAAATTTTCAGGATACTTCAAATTGCACAAGGGCTCATTGATCAGCACTGAAGCTTGATTAGGTGAACATTTGAATCTGCAAAGCATCCAGACAGACTGTGAAACATTTAGAGATCATGTAGCGGTGTTCTATTTCAAGTCATGTCTCAGACTCTTACAGTGATGTGCAATAGTCTGAGAGAAATCTTTTTCTGTCTTGCAGAGATGATTTTCACAAGGCTGAAATTGGAGATAAAATAGAGTTAAGGGGCATCCTGAACAGACACTAATTGATCATTGAGTTAATTGGAAGTGTTGAAGCTATTTTAAATGATAGAAAAACTAATCAAGATTTATTAAGCATAGGTAGCAAATCCATTTGAGAGAGCTCTGGAGAAATAGGATAATCTGATTTGATAATTTATTGGAGAGGAAGACTATCACTCATGAAAAGTTCTCATTTGTGCTTCCCATTGTAATTATTGTGGGTTTATGGAAGTTCTGTGGTGTGTCAAATTCCGCTGCTTAATCTGGACAATGTAATTCTCAAATAAATTTTTGATGAACAATTTTAATCTGTCAATAGAGAACAGGAATTTTAGACTATTTGCATTTATTAAACTTCTCTTATGCTCTCATTATTGCTAATGATCTGTAACATTCTAAATATTCATACATGCAGGATTAGTGAAAAGACAATTACAAAAGCTGTTCCAGGAATACTCTCAAAAGACTGCTACTTCCAGGCCTTTTTCCAAAGGTATCTCTGACATAGGTGTCTTTAACCTATTAATTCCTGTTCCTTCCATCTGAAGAAAAGTGGCCATTTCTTTATCATAGCACATTTTGTTGATCTTTATATATTAAAAAGAGATTAAAAATATAGCCGCTCAACACTGATCCATTGTCTATCTCTACTATTAATAATTTTTAATATGGTTTATCTGCTCAGTTGCATTATATGACTTGCTCCTGGAAATTCTTTAGACTTCAAACAGCTTTTTTCCTTCTGCTTTTCTAAGAAGCTTATAAATTTCAGTTAGGCTTCAGGGCTCCCTTAAAAACCACAGGTATTTGGATAATCCTATAGATTTCAGAAAAAAAAAACAAGACTGTCACTACCTCAGTCACACAGACAAACATCAACAGGGGGGTTGAAGGATCAGCTATGTGGTTCTACTTAGTGAAAAGTTCCTCATTCAAACTAGACAGTTCTAGATAATAGCAATTTATATCTTCAATATTTCAACGTCCAAAACAGGCATTTCAAATCACGTTCAAAGATAAGTGTGAGACAGAATTTACAAAGGGGAAAAATTATGAGGGCTTTTTCTGGTGTTTTATTCTGGCTGTCATGATCTTCCACACCTATTCAGTGATTTCCATATTATTAAATCTATTTTGAATACATGATTACTTGAAATAGTAGTTAACAGCCATATTAAGAAATTAATCTTGTTACTACCATGATGCAGTGACTGATTTTCAGACAGAGAAGCCAGTCTTTTCAGGGGGATTCTCAGGATCTAGAGACAGACAATCTGCACACTTTCTAAATGGTGGTGTTATTATTATCATTATTATTATTATTACTACTACTACTACTACTACTTCTACTACTACTACTACTACTACTATGATTTTAGTAATTTCTGTACACTACTGAGCATGAGGAGTGTTCATACAGGATGAGCTTGGTCTCAATGTACACATTAAGTATCGCCTAACTTTATCCATTTTTCCATTAGTTATCTCTTGATGCTTTAAAATTTTTCCTTCTTTTCTGCCTTATCAGATTGACTTGCAAACTGTGAACATGACTGCAAGGCTCTTACATAAACTTTCTTGGCAGCTCCTAACAAAATCCCTTTGTGAGAACGTTTATCTTCTTGGAGATGGCACGCACAAGCCATGAATTATGGCATTATTTTTATTTTTTGCATAGCACAGTGGTTTTGGTTGTTTTTTGATTTTTTTTTCTCTCCTGCTGTTTACAGTTTTCTTATAGAACTGCGTAAGTTCTTTATGTAGTCAAGTTATATCATTAAAAAATAGAAAGTTACAGCCAGAAAGTTTGACTTAGGAGGCATCAAGAGGTGATAGTCAAGATTTTATCACACTGAAGCTACTTAGCCTTAGCATTGATTTACAGAATCTGCAGACTGAACTCTTAAACTGGAGAGCTAAGGAAGGGTTTTGCAAAAATCAGATGCTGCAGCACACACACAAACACAGACACACACCGTGTTTATGTCGTTTATTCAATTAAAATATGTTCAGTAGCTAGAAATTTTGAAAGCAAGGCTTGGGATACGACAAGTTGAGGAGAAAGGACCAAGAAACACATTCAGTGGGATATGTGGAGGGCAAAGTGAAACTAGCAGATTAATTCATGAAGAAAATGACAGAGAGAGCTGCCAAAACACAAGTGAAAACAAGGTTTGAAGAATCAGTCAGGGATGAAAGATATGGGGAGGGTCATAAGTCTTTGATTAGAATTGTAAATAAGTGATTTCTTCTGTGTTGTGAAGCATAATATAATCTGTCCAAATTTGGATTAATCTGGTATTTTTCTCTCAACTAGAATTGTTGAAAAATATAGCCACAAAAAGCAGGATGGATAAAATTGAGGAGTGGTTTCTTGCAACAAGACTATGTGTCTCATATTGGGGCATATCTTCAATTTATGCTTATGCAAATTAGAAAATATTCTTTCAAGTTCTGAGAAGACACTATCTGACATATATTATTCTGAAGCTCTCAATAAATATTATAGTATCATCTAGATTTTAAGATGATTGTAATATATCATACATCTTTTTTCAGTATTAAAAAATGTAATTGAATATCATTGTCGAGATAGACACATAAATTAAATAATAGAGAGAGATTAAAGCCTAAGTAATACTATCTCTTGCTCATAACTTCTCTTATTGTAAGTAAAGTTATGAGTAATAGTTTAGACAAATTAAATTCCTGAACACTTTAATAAGAGGAATTTACAGCTCCAAAATTATGCCTTCTCTTTCCAGCATTTAATTTGTGGAAATCTCTGTAGTCATTATATATGCACATACCATGTACATGGACTGCAGCACACACACAATTTGTATCTTGGAGAATAAATGTTTAATAACCTTGTTTAAAAATGAGTTGCAGAAGGTAATAACAAAAGAAATGTGCAAACAAACCAATCGATTGTTGTAATAGCTAAGATAGGCCATTGATATCTGATTGTCAGCCCGCAAAATTGTCTTTGTACAATCTGATTCTGGATGTAGCTAAACCGAGATTTACTAGATCAATTTTTTTAGTAATCAAAAAATGTTTGGATTAATCTTGAGGTTTTAACAAGGAAGTTTTAGAAAGTTTTTAGAAATACAGTTTCTGGAAGTCTAATTTTGAACAGTCTGAACCTCATTAAACTTTTTTTTAATATGTCAATACAGAAAATATGGTGTTATATTTTAAGTTAGTTATATTTAAGTTAGTCATGTTAAGCAAGTGCTTAGACTTTAAGCATGTGAGTAGTCCTACCAGATCATAATTAATTCACCACTAAATTAGCTTTGACCCACCACAACTACCCGTGGTGAATTATAAATACTTCACATTGCAAAAGGAAAAGGGGAGAGGGACTGCTGGACATAGATTTCAGATTACGATTTTGCCAGTTTGTACACTGCAGAGAGGGACACTGAAACTGCAAGGATGGTAATCACAAAATGAGTGGTTGTAAAATAATCCCAGGTGGCTCAAGAACATAACAATGAGGCAACAAGTACCTGAGTAAGAGGAACAGTGGCATATCCATACTATCTAAAGTTCAAGTGGTTTGTGATGCATTTTCTAAACTGGCATAAATATTTGAGGATTAAAAATGAGAAACTAAAATAATATGAGACAAGCCATAGCTAAATTTTCTGTTTAACTTGATTTAAAAATTAAAATACAAGTAATTTCCTTAATTGCCAAATTAAAATTTTATTTTTCAAATTTTCCCGTCTCCATATGTTGAATAAATACTTATGTTCAGCTGAACCAATACTTTGTCTGAATGACTACCAAACTTTTTTTAGCCAGCCCTAGTTTGGAAATGTCAGACAAAATGACTGATGTGTATCAAAACAGCTTTATTTGAGCCTCATCACTTTACTGCTTGGTTTCTACTCAGTTTATTGTACCATATAGCAAATTATCCACGGCTGTGTGTGTCTGAGGCTTGAAGTTATGCACTCTTTGTGCTACAGTGTGGACACAACAGGATGGCAGCAGGTTCCCTGAAGAAGGGCATGTCAGGAGAGAACGTGGTGTGGAGAAGCAGCTTCAAAGCTATTAAGCAGCTCAGCACTGACCAGCCTAGGTCACTTTTTGCACCTGTCTAAGATGTTATCATCTTGGATATTATTTTTTAGGAGGTGTCGAGGGTTCCTTTTAAACACATAATTTTCTTGGCAGTATATACAAATGCATATATCAATGCATCTACATGCACAGGAATTTTCCTCAATTTTTGAGGGATAGAAAAAATGGTAAAAGTT
This sequence comes from Irena cyanogastra, assembly GCA_013397155.1. Classification (NCBI taxonomy): domain Eukaryota; kingdom Metazoa; phylum Chordata; class Aves; order Passeriformes; family Irenidae; genus Irena; species Irena cyanogastra. The sequence goes on along the minus strand of VWZV01003823.1, from coordinate 283,457 downwards.
TACTTTTTCAGTCATGAAATAGTGCAAGTTTCATCTCGAGTAGCTTCCATGTTCCATTTCCTCACAGGTATGAAAGCAGCAAATACCTGACATCAGTGTGCACTCTGTGCCAAGTGCTTCATTAGTTTATGGAGTCATCCTTTGAAGGGTCAAATGTTCATGGCATCAGTCTCCTGTCCTTATTATAGGAAGTAGGAGAACTTCCTTTTCCTGGTGGTTTCCTGTAAACGTATTACACCAGAGTGGGCAGCTGGGCTGTCTTTTACAAATTGAAGGCATGGAACTCTGCAGCTGGCTGGCCTGTCCAAACTACAAACTATCCCCACAACCAGTGCCTGTGATCTTCGTGAAGTTTCCAGTTGAACATTGGTTTCTCTAAACTCATAAAGTGACAGAATGGTGTAGCTCACACTTATTCATACACATGTTCTTTATAGGCCTGACAGAGTTTGGCAAAATCATATGGTTTAATCATCCTATTTTTTTTATTCTGTCTTTCATTAGGAGGACCATAAATACCATTTGCAAAATCTCTACTACCAAAAGCTCTTTAGTTGACTTGAAAGTATTACCCCAATAGCATGTACTAACATGCATGACACTAAGGACACATGAAAAATGTAGTATCATCCAGGATTGAAACAAATTCATCTTACTGTTTGCAAGAGTATGTAAAATTTTTTTTTAATTTTCAGCTGATCATTTCAAGGAGGCTTAATTGAAGACAGATTATTCACATTGAGGGAGTACAGTGATCTAAGCATCCTCAATCTTCACTTCTCAGTGTATTGAAAAATATCTACAGTCCTGGTGATTTCTTTAAGAAAAGAAAATCACACTTCTCAGAATGGCAAGCACTCTTCTACCTGCATATATCACTATCTTAATTCGTATTTTCCCCAGTGTTTTAGATGACTTTTCTAAATATTATAATTTTAAATAATCCAAAATTGGTGCCATTAATTTCTCACACCAGGATGAAAAAAATGCTCTGCAGGGTCAATTTAACCTGTCACTGTTTGCATTTGAAACAGGTCAGCAAAATTACCAGCTACACCCACGGCAAGCTGAAGTGGCCCCATCTCACCTTTCTGTCCCAGTAAAGGAGGAACCACATGTTCTCAGAAAAGAAGCTCCTGTTAGGAAAACACCTCTCCCTTTTTCACTCCTTTGAGATGTCTAGCAAGGGACCTTTAGGAAAGGCCATACATCTCATTAGGTTTATCAAATTTAACCAAGAGTGACTTTTAAATAAATTACAGACACTGTCAGTTGTTTAGGAATAGAAGGAAAAAAAAATTTAGAGTAATGTCATGCGTATGATAATGTCCCTAAATTCAAAGCTTTGAAACTCCTGTCTATCATACTTGAAAATCAGTGAGTGTGCACAAGGTATGGCTTCCAGTTCACAGATTTCCCATCTTTTTTTCCTTTCACAAAATGTTTGGAATTGTGGTGCACAGTAAGCACTTATTTCAAACCCTTACTATAGAACTAAAATGTCACAAAACACTAGGTAGGAGGAAATGATGTAAGTTGATAGCTGAATTCATTTGAGAATGATGCAGTGCTGTAAAGTAAGTCTTATTGACACTATGTTCACAGTCACAGAAGAATTATATGTAGAACACCTCATAAACTAAATTCTCATAAGGATAAGGCTGAGAATGCAAGCACACAGCGGTGATTGCAAATCATATTATTCAAGTGTGTTAGAATTACAATGTCTATCCTTTGGCAATATCAGAAAACTAGAAAATGAAACAGTTGACACAGTCTCAAAGTATCTTAAAGTCATTGATATGAAAATCCACCAATTTCCATTTTTCACAGAGTATAGAACTTAATAATAAGCTATGAAATGTGTTTGTTTTAAAAGTTTGACTTTGTTTTCAGCCTTTTTTTCTTTAGCCACTGTGATTTGTCCTTACCAGTGAGACATGCCAGTGCTCTGGGAAATGGCACTAGAAGAATTAGCTGCTATAAGAGATCAAAGGGCCTCATACGAGCTGCACCAAGAACCACTTGCATGTTGGCAGGCCCTTTTAAAACTTCATGGGGGTAGGAACACGATCATTTTTAACCTAGTAAAAATTTGTAAAAATTACATAAAATCTGCTTTAGAAGACAGAAAAAGCTGTAAACACCAGAAGCACAGCAGGCATTGAGCTGTGCCAGGGCTCCAAGCTCTAATGATATAAATCCCTTCGTTATAGACAATATTTTTGTCAGACTATAGATAAAGTTCATGAGCTTTTTTTGAGAAATGCAACCTGAAGTCATGGCTTTTGACTTCTTAACATTTGAATCCTGGGGCCCTCTAAGGCACAAAGTGGCAAGGCTTACAGGCCTGTTCACGTTGTTCTCCTTCTTTGGCTGCTTCATGAATTCTGTAGGCACATAATCGTCTATTTGAGGAAAACACTGGTCAAAATAAAGAGTAACTTCCCTGCAGAATAGAATGAAATAGAAAAATTGCATCTATTGCAAAAATTGCATGAAAGAAAACGGTCATCCACTAGCAAAAGCAATTGCTGACACTGGGTTTTTTTCACTGCATAGAATGTTTCAGAGAAATATGTAATAACACAGAGGCACATCACTTTAAGTAGGCAAGCCACATGAATTTAATTCTACCTTATATTTGTCAACAACTGTATTATTTGTGTTATCTCTAGACCTTATAGTGAATAAGTTCACTTGATCTGTTTACAACACCTAACTTAATAGGGTTTTGACTGGATTGACTGACTGGGTTTTGACTGCACCTGAAGACTACTCTCAAGGGCATTTGTTTTTAGTCTGGCATGATGTGCCTTTCACCCTGGAGTAATTTGGAAGGAGCATCCTACTGCTGAGCTACGGGTAATGGTAACAATGGAGTTATTTTAGGGGAGAAAAAAAGTTTGAACTTATTTGTGGTCACTGATGTAAACCAAAATCAGCTACCTTCCAATAAAAAAAGTTATTGCAGCCTCTCAGATATATGTTACATTTCTTGATCCATTTTTTTTCTGAACATAAATTTAGTTCAATGACAACAATAAAAACTGGGGGATGGTTCACAATATCCCTAAAGCATTTACATTTCAGAAGAAAGCTAGTAATTTTTTTTTATCAGCAGCTTTTTGGAGACACGAATTCATCCATAATGACACAATGGGCAGGGAAAAGATTGGTCTTCTTTTAGCAACTTGGACTTTTTTATTTCCAAGTATTTCAGTAATCTAGTTTCTATCGCAATAAAAATCCTTCTTTCTTGAATTTGGAAGATCCTGGATGTGGTTTGAGTGGTACACTACATGTGAAAATTCTTGGTTGATTCTCCTTAAAATTCCAGCTTACACCTTCATGGCCCATCACATTACAGTAAATGGTAAAAGTCAGTAAATAGGACTACAAGATTGCAAGACTCATTATCCTCAGGATAATGAGGATTTTAAAGTATATTATTCCTTTACTTTCTTGAATTTACCTTCAGTTCTTGTGGTGGTAGTTTTGCAAATTTCAGATGACCAATCTTCATGAAAATGTAGTCTGTGGTAATAAGAGATATACGAAGAAACTGACTTTATAAAGGACTCAAAGTAGTGACCACTACATGCCATACAAGAGTATGCAAGAATTTCTGTTCTGTTATATACCACTTCTCAAAAGTCCTTTAGATGTATGAAAATTCTTCTTCTTCCCTCTGCTCTGGGAAAAGTATAGCTGACATGGTTTTGTCCAAATACTAGCTTTACTGGGAAGTTTAATGCTGAAAATGTATAAGAAATGTAGATGATATATGGGCCTGAACCATATCTTCTTGCTGTAAAAATAGGCACCAGAAGTCATCTTGATATCAAGATTTCCATATTAAACTCCCTGTCATCTTATAAATTTAATATAGTAATGTAAAATTTCTACATGGAAATGCAGCTAAAATACTGATCAGCTGTAAAAGAATACCTTATCTCCAGGTGGATTTGTTTACAGGCACATTGGTTTCATTGTCTGGTACTGCATATAGAATGTATTTCAGTACTGGATAAAAGATATCTCCCTTTGGAACAAACAATTAAAATTATGATCCAAATTTAAAATTGAAAAGTGTAGAGAAAATATTTCTGTGATTAGCTAATTGTCAAATTTAAGTGAATATGGATGTCAGTGACCAAACAGAATAGTCCATTTGATTACATTTTTTGCTTCTTAATTTGAAATGCCCACTAAGTGGTCACTTATTTAAAAACAACAAGCAAACAAGAAAAGAAGTAAAACTTCTATTCAGAATGTAACACTAATTTCAAATTAATATAAGAAAATAAATTCTATTTTACTGGCTTATTTTATCAACTCTGTGCATCAAAAATCACTGTAGGTCAGCAAAAATTATGTGGAAAAACCCTTAAAAACTTCCCCGGTTCTGAAAGATGAATTTACAGTTATTTTTTGTTGATATAATAATAAGAAAAAAAAATAAAAATAAACCAAGGACATTTTGAAAAATAATTCTCAGGAAAATGCAATGCCAAACATGAAGGTATCAATGTTAAATTTGCCTCTCTTTTTATGAAGTAAACAGTTTGAAGCCAAAACACCTTGAGATTATAAAGTAAACAACAAGGATTAAAATGTTAATCAGTTACCGTTCTGCAATGAACCAGGTGGCCGAGATCAAAAATAGAAGAGAATACTGAAATAACTTTTTATTTATGAAATTGAGATAATGTTGTTCCTTAATCATTTTAGACATTTATCCCTAAATTATATTTGCATCTTATAATTTTACCTAATGCACCATAAAAATCTTCTTGGGAACAAATACAAAAATATAATAAATATCTGGTGCTGAATTAGAACAAGTGAATCAGAAAACTTTGAGAAGGAGAAAAGACAATTGTCTGACCGGACTTTAGAGGTGCTAGAGTAATTAAAAAATATATTAAATTACCCATAAGAAAATGGAATTGAAGTCAAATCAATCATCAGTGAAATAAAATTTTTCTATATTTGATTCTTTCAGTAAGAATTAAGAGATAGAAAGGAGATAAAATGTAATGATTTTCAAAAACCAGCCACTGGCTCTACTTTTGTCACTTGTAACTCTTCTAATTCTTTTTTCAAAATGCACCCTTTGTTTAAATCTTCATCTCCAAATAAAACACAGGTTTGTTCCTCCATGTTTACACTTTTCAACTTTCATTGACTATTCATTTTGTATAAGAACTTGCATTTTATCAAGTAAAATGAAACATGAATTAAAAATAGCCCTAGCACCTATATAATTTTGGTTAACTCTCATCTAATTCATATAGCTTGCCTTAGATCAAGTAGTAACTTGCTTAATCCCCAGACAGAAGGGTTTGGTAACTGTAGAGAACCTCATATCTAATTCAATTTTTTGTTCAACCTCCAAGAACACTGCAGATGTGCCTCTAGTACCTCATGCAAACATTATTTTACTTATTTGGCTCCCTCTTTTACAGTGCTTCATATGAGACCTCCTTTTCTCTTCTCTTAAAGATTCCATTGAGTTTATTTTCCCCATGTTTTTTTTACAATTCAGTTTATCATCACGATCTGCTTACCTTTGGTTCTGCCCAAGAAGTCAGTGAGGAATGACCAGAGTTGACTTTGTTTGTTGTATATAAATTTTATAGCAAAGTGAATATAGACACAGTCTAAAAGTTCTGATGTTGGAAGAACCATGAAAACTGAAAGCAAACTTTGTATGAATTATTTCTATCTGCAGTTTAGAAAAGTAAGAAAGCAATAAGATGAAACATTTTGGAAAAGTTATAAAGACTCAGAGCCTTGTAATTGACTAAAGTTTCAGTTTGCCATGAGAACATTAGCTCAGATTAATATGAGCTTTTAGTTTAGTAAAAGACACTCTAATCATACTCAGTGTTATTTAGAGATATTATATGAAGCAAGATGGTTCATGATGGTATGGTTCATTCAGATACTCCACTGAGCAATTTCAATATGATTTTGAAGATAGTTAACAATAGTCACATTAGAGTGTTTTCAGGGCAAAAATTATACTTTAATATCCAAAGTGCCTAAAGTCCAAACCTAAATAAGGTCTAGGTTATACAAACTATGTGATGACTGCAAATTTTTTAAAGACCAGCACAAACTGGCAGACCAAATAATATCCTGCTTTATTTTCATCTCTTGCTCTGTGATTTGATTTGTATATAATAGTAAATTGCTATATTTTCATTACCAGTTTTCTGTTCCAGAGGTATTTTCTTTTCTCGACAGCTTAATATTGGTTTAAGAAACCCTGCCACCAAATCATCAAATATTAGGACAAAAGAGTCAATTGCCTTTGAAAATTGCACAAGGCTACTATTAGATCTGGCAACAAAATGTTCAGAATACTTATGCAATCCTCCTTTCCTGGCTTCTTTAGTGTCTACAGAGGTAAATAAGGGACAGGCGTATTATCTATAAAACAGTTTGAAGGCTAGAGGGGATATAATTACCTCTATTGCCTGACTTGCAGATCAAGACTGATTGTAAGCTGACCATTGGAAAGTTTCCCATCCAACTTAACAGTTTTGGTCTCAGGCACAAATCACTAGTAAGAAATTATTTCCATATATCTGATGAGAATCATCACCTCTGTAATTGACAAAGGGTTGGTTTTTTTTGGAACATGTAGCTTACCTTTGTCTGTTATATTTTTTCATCAAGCATGACCTATGTCAGCTGAACAGAACCAATATCCATGCTTAGGAAAGCCTGTGTGCATCTGTAATTCCTTAGCAATGACCTGTAGCTTTTAAAAGATGAGAATAAAGGAATAAATACATGTTAACATATTCCTTTCAGATTTAAATGGAACTTTGATCTTTTAATTCATTTAATCAATTCTTTTCAATCAGAATTTGTTGAGCCAATGACACAAGGTGTTGCTATTTTGTACCTTTCCACTCTAAAATGTCACTGACTATATTTTCATTACCATATGGTATATTTATCATAATAACAATTTGTGAAGCATATTTGCTGCTGAGTATCTGATGCCATGCTGTTATCTAAGAGTTTAATCTCATTATAGGTATTGAATGTCCATGAGGGATTGGAATGCGTTTTTCTGTTAAGTATCATCCCCAAACGATCAAGTCAGTGCAGTCTAAGAATCCCTCATGAAGCAAATCACATCAGCAAGTGGGAAGAGTTGGAATATTCCCTTCAAAATCTCACTTCTCTACAAATGAACATGCTTAGAGAGAGAAGCATGTCATCTTTACAACACTCACGGCGAATTAATAATCATGGATCATTCCACCAGGTTGGATTCAACACTTCTTGTTTAACTTTTACACAAGATAGCTTAGAAAAACTGAATCTTCTAGGAAAGAAGTAAGGAGATGAGTAACACAGGTAGAGAAATATATTAATAGACACTCGTTTTTGGGTTTTTTGCATTTCTTTACCGTTAAAACAGATAAAATTAAATGCTTAGACTTGTTAATGAATCGTTTCTCCATAAGAAATATTTGACCATTTACCTTCAATTTTTTTGTAAACTATCCAGAAATAAATATGACAATAGAATGCCACCAGTAATAATCTGATAGAAAATGGCAACTGACATTTCCGATCAAGGTTTTTTGTTATTTTACTTGCCAAATTATTATTCACTCAGACCACTGATGGTTGAGATAACCGTTATGCATGTTTTCACTACTATTACAAACTGCAAACTTGATGCAGTCTTTGCTTGTACCTCAATCTTTAAAAAAGAGAAGAATAATGTTTCTTAAAGACCAGATGTTTGAGTCTATTTTACCTCCACATCTGTTCACCTCAGTACTGCTGTGCAGTCTCTCCTTGTTTGCATGAAAACCATATGATCCATAGCTATATCATAGCATCTATCCAGGAAACTGTAACACTTACATTATTTAACCTCATGAATGAAGTGAACTTCCTTTTTCCAAGAATCTGTTTTTGTTTGTCTATTCCAACCTCAAGTTTTTTGACAACTCTTCTCCTCCTTTGTCTGTTCCAGAGTTTTAGAATACCAAACATTACTTAGTTTTGAAACTCTATTCCACTGCAGCGGGTGGATCTTGGCTGACCACCAGGTGCCCACCAAGCCACTCTATCATTCCCCTACTCAGCAGGACAGGATGAAGACAAAATGAAATGAAAAAAAAAACCCCATGGTTCAAGATGAGGTCAGTTTAATAAATCAAAAGCAAAGACCTTGTTTGGAAACAAAGGAAAAAATTATTCTGTACTTTACATCAGCAGGTGATGTCCAGCCAGTTCCTGGAAAAAGAGCTTCAGGACACATAGTTGCTTCAGAAAACATCATAATAATGAATGCACACAAGCCCATCTTTCCTCTTTCCCTTAGCTCACATGACTAAGCAGACACCACGTGGTATGGAATATCTGTTTGGCCAGTTTGGGTCAGCAGTCTTGCCTGTGTCCCCTCCCCAGGTCTTGGCCACCCTCAGCCTGCTGGTGAGGAGACAATGTTGCAGAGACAGGCTTGGTGCTGTGCCAGCATGGCTCAACAGTAGCCAAACACTGGTGTGTTATCAACACCTTTCTAGCACCAGCACCTTTAGAGCACAGCACCGTGAGGGCTGCTATGAGGAAAATTAACTCTGTCTCAACCAGACCAATTCATCCACAAATTGACCTATAAAACCTCAGCATCATTCATCACACTTAGAGGTTGACCAGGACAACCTGCAATTTCATGTATGCAAAATATTGTTAAAGCACTTGAGGAGTCAAAACATGTTCTTCAAAATGCAGGCATCTCTGATGATCTCCAAGAATAAAATGTGAGGAAAGAACCAAGGCAGATTGCCAAGTATGACAAGGAAAGGATGGGCTTCTGTACCTATTTTCAAAAAGTTCTCATAGCTTCTTGTCAGAAGCAGTCCAGAAAAGCTGTCAGCATGTAGTAGATTTTGAGATCTTTATCCTGCTTCTCAGAAGAAAGACTTCATTGGCTGGGGCTTACTGTAATCTTGTGCATATGAACCAAACATATAAACATATAAGTACTTTTAGCATTAAAGTCCCCTGCCACACAGACAAAGAAAAGGTTCAGCGTTATATTAAATATTCCTGATAAATGAGACAGCTTTAAATTATTATTTAAATAATAAAACTTCACAATATTTTAATTTCTAAGTTGCATGTTTAAAGACAAAAATTATTTGCAATATGTAATTTCTTTTATTTATTCCCTCTACTTTATGGCAAAACAGTCATCTAAAATAGGAGCAAGAACTGAAGTAGTTTCTGTGGGTTTCTTAAATTTCTTTTAGATGGTGAGTGAACATGAGCCTGAAACTAACATTAGCTGGAAAAGTAGTCACTAATAAATAGGCTAGATGACCTCAAAAAGGTTCCTTACCAGACATATTACCAAATTTATGCTAAATAGCCAAATCACTGAGTAAACATATGCTAGACCTAATGAAGGAATCATGTATGTTTCACTAAGACCACACTGGTCTGCCAAAGACATTACAAATTATAATAGGGTGAAACCAACCTGAAATGCCTGTTTGCCACACATAATTGGAACTATAGCTATTGTAGAAGAAAATCATCACATTGTTTCATCTTCCATGTCTTGGTGAGAAGGTGGGAGGTGAGGAGAGAGGGCGGATTAGAGTAGTTCTGTCAGAAGAGCGTGACTTGGTTGTGCAGCAAACACACGCGTTCTATTTACATAACGATTTCCCACGGAGTGGCTGCTCAAGTCAGCTCTGTGGCACCTGTAGAAGCTATGAAGGCAAGATGTAGGTAGTTGTGTGTCAAAATTTGAGTAAATTTGATAATAACTGCTACTGCCAAGATTTTTTGATATGCTGACAAAACATTGCATTTGTTACACCTAAGGCTGTACTTTTTTTCATAGAAAAGTATGCAGCACAGCAGAGAGCAGAATCTGAGCTCAAAATGCAATAATGCTAAATCTAGGAGTAGACACGAAAGATGTTGTTCCCTGTCAAGGCTGCATCTATTTCAGTACAACAAAATCCTTTGGGATTGTTCTCTGCCACTGAGGTCACCTTGAATACTTTCAACCACATTCATGTGTTTCAATTTAGTCATACTTACAAAAAGTCATGGTCTAATCCTAGTTCATAATTCATTCAGTTGGGAAAGAGTTAACTGATTAGGGCCAAGTAGGTGATAGCTGAACAATTTTATGTTATAGAAAAAAATGTGAGAGTTTTCCATTAAAAATGTCACTCCCATAACAGAAAATGTATGCAGAAAATATGTTTCAAACCCACATATGCAAGGGAAACGCATGCTGAGGTAAGCTTGCATCCATACTTTCTGCAGTTACATCCATCTAGAAAAGAACACAATTTCCTGCTGTGAAAATTATTTTCCAGTTATTAAGGCAGAGCTATAAGACATTTTTTTTTCTGAACAACTGTCCACATACTATTTGAGGCACTTAAATTTTACTTTTATAGTCAGATAAGGCTCCCTTCTCAGGCTGTTCAGGGTCTGATACCGATGATTTTGGCCCAAATCCTACCTTGGTTGAGCAGTCTTATAAGCAGAACTTCCAGATATTGCTACACATGCTAGGTAGCCCCAATGAAACAAAGACAATCCAAAGCAATAAATTATCTTTGCTTCAGAAAAAAATGTAAGAGAAAATTGGACTCAGGAAGGAAGTGTTGCTGCCTACTTGTACATTTTCTGATCATACCCATCAGCTGTGATATTTGAAGTCAATAATTTTTTTCTATTAGGTTTACACAAATGTATATTTGTTATACAGGAAAAAAAATCAAGCAAAGGCTGGTAGATTGAATTAACAGGTTGCCCGTTTCATCATAAATCTTGCTGTTTATCCATTTAGAATGATCTCACAGTCAAAAGAGTTTATTCAATTATAAGCAATTTAATTGCATTAGAGCCTTTATTTATTTGTTTTATTAATATCAGTCTAAAAGTAATTGTGACTATTTTCATGTTTACTTCCTGGTCTCCTACAGCTGGATCAGACCTGTGGTATTGCACAAGCAAATAAATGATTTCCCTTCTTGTACCTAAAGAAAATTTACAACTGGAAAAACTAATTTAATTCCTTTAAACTTAATTCAGAGAATTGGATTTTTCTTTAAAGTACAAACAGATTTAGGGCTTTTCAAATCTAGGATGGCAATTCTCTTTCCTTGTTATTATGACATCGTAGAGGACACCTGAATCCTCATTTCAATACATTAGCCTTGGTACATATCCAGACTAAAATGTTAACATACATGAAGAATATAATTAATACTACAAAAAAAAGGGCAAAATATTCTAGAGTGTACTCAAAAAATTAGTGATTCATTTTCTTTCATGTGAAANNNTTCATTTTCTTTCATGTGAAACATAAAAAAGTAAAAATAATTATATATAAGAAATATTATTTAAAATAGTAATCTTAATTTTATCAATCTTTATCAGTCTCAAAAAGGTTTTCTATGAAAATATACTCCAGTCTTAGAAACGTTTCAGATTTCTTGGGTAAACTAGAGCTACTCGAAGGAATACTCTTTAGGTCTGACCTCATAAATACTGAGTCTTTTAGCTGAAATCAGTTTTCCTCTGCTGATGAATACATAAACATTTTACCTCATACACAAGTAATTAAGATAATTGGTGTCATGTTTATGATCTAATAGATCAGAGGCAATGCAGGCTAGTATGAATAATGAAAGAACAAACTAATAATCTAATGATGACATTCTTTACCTGTATCACCATGATACTGAGCACCTCAAAAGCTGTCTCACTGACAGATTTGCCATGACCTATCTTGTTTCTTCTGCCATTCTATTGGAAGCTACATCCCAATGAAAGTAAGTATGGATCCACGTTTGGTTAATCCAGAGAGAACAATGAGGCAGATTAACAGAAAGACTCCAGCTTTCAGTCAATGTCTCACTTTTAACAGCAAATATTTCAGCAAGTGGAAAATTTATAGGCCTGAGTTAGCAGAGTGCTGTTGTGAGCACAAGATCCTTATATGATCCCCAATCACTGTTTCCATTGATTCACTACTGTCAAATACACGTATCAGTCTATTGCTGTTTCAGCCAAAAGAAAATCATCGTTCAGAGCAAAGTCTGACCTGGGGACTCCACCACAGCATATCTCAGTAGACAGTAACACACAAATGTACAACATATCCATAGCTGCAGAAAATACAGACATTTTGCTGATCAAGCACTTGAGGAAAAATTCAGTCTATGTGTAAGACTGCTGAGGTGGGGTGTTTTCAATAGTACTTTATATTATTGTTGCCAGCTGTAAAACATGCAGCCATTTAGAGAGGATCATTATCTCCATTTTACTATTTAAACTGCTCAAGTACGAGGAAGAAAGTGAAAGAGATGGAAGAGTGTCACTGATGAAATGAGTATTCTCTGAAAGCATCCTTTCTGTGATAAATTCACAAGCATGCTCACTGTACAGACCAGCTTATATTTTCAAGTCAAAAAACCAAAAGATGACGTGAGGAATTCAACTTGTGTTAGTGTGAGAAAGTAGATAACAAGTGTTGTACTTTTCCAGAAGATATTTTTAAAATATTGTCTAGTTTAATGTTGCTTTTTTTTCTTAAAAAATTTTAATATGGGGGAAATAAAATGGAGAAAGCATTTATAGTTCTACAGGGCTGTAGTTTCTGCAATTATGAGTAAAAGTACCACATACTTTTATGAGCATAATTAAAAAAAAATAGTCATTAGTGGGAAGATGAAAACGCAAAACTAGAAAGAAAACTAGTTAACTTTCATTAAGAGTTTCAAAATAAAAGCAGGTTTATTAAAATAATACTAGTATCTATGAAGTTTCTCAGGTTTTCAGCAACCAAAGTAATTTAATCAATACTACTGAGAAAAATAAGTGGATTTTATTCAGTACGTGCTGCCCACGTAATTAGAAAAGGTTAATCAATTTTACTACACAGTAAGACAGACAGAATCAAGGTATGGAGGAAAGCGGGTCTTTGCAATTTCAAAAAGCTGCCTATTAGGGAAAGTTACAGATTCCAATTTTATAAAATTAACTTTTTGTTGAAAATACTATCTCACAACTACAGACAAAAGGAATAAGCTTTCAAAACAGTTTTGCATGGATTATGCATACTGTTTTCTTTCCATTTTGGTTTTTTTAATACATTGTTGTTATTGTCTTGTGAAGTCTTTCTAACATTTTTTGTTTTCATTGACTACTCAATTTAGTAAATGACACTTCCAATAAAGAAATAAATAATTCTTTTTATACCGTACACAATTGAAAAAATAGCATTACCTCTAAGCAGTGAGGACCTTGTGTGAATTCATTATAGCTAGATGAAAAATTGCACAGAAGGAAAATTATGAAAGTAATTGAGATCTATTATAATAAAGTGGGAAAAACATTAGCATTTTTCTAGAATTTTATAAACAAAATATACATATTATAAAGCTTGAAGAGCTCCCTAAATGTATCTCTCTAAATCACAAGGCCATGTTTGGAGCATAAAAAGCATATTCTTCACTTAAACTTATTAAAATATTTCTAATTAACTTGATTTTAAAAAAAGAAATTTTTAAAATAAAATATCAAAAGAAAATGAGGCAATAAAAATGTTTCTATTGGTAAAAATCCTCATGGTGTATTACATGCAATAATTGCTTCTATTAAGATTAGACAAGTTGTTTTGATTGCTGTAATTCCACTGCAATAAATACAAATCAAAAATCATATGATTTTTTTTTCTTGAGAAGGGCAATGTCTAAATTCTAGCATAGAAGTATTTTAGATATTAAAGAAATATTTTGCCACCTAAGTTACAGAACTTAATCCTAGGCAGAAATCAGTACAGTGTTCTGAGAAATACCAAACAAAAGCTGTAGACAACTGAGGTATGTCTTAGGCAAAGATAAAGTATTTAAGCTTTTCCTGCCTGTATTTAATTTTAGATTAACACAAATGTGCAGCACTATTTTTTTTATAAGGTGAAACCAAGCTCCTACAGCAGGTTAATCGATTGTGCCTTAAGGAAAGTAATAAATATTCAATGAGAATTCAAAACTTTGGTATTTTGACTCATGCCTATATTTTGGTAGAGACCCCTTCCACACAAATTTTCTCTTGGTCTTCTGCTTTCGAGATTCATAATGGCTTAGCTCACTAGTAAATTGATGTTGAAGATTACCAAGGCTATAAAAGGAAACCTTTCCTTACAAGAAGGAATGTTAATTAAAAAAGTACATACCAAAGAAAACATAAAAAATACATACCAAAGTTGGTGTAGGAAATGGTTAATTAGAAGTAATGCCTTTTTTTGGTTTTTTAAATGGACAGAGTAACAGCTGGCTTCAACAGATGCCAGTGTTCTGATTTTTGGACAGATGTGTTTTCCATGCAATTTTAAGTTCAGAAAGACCAGATGCTTCCCATGCTTGCTTGAAACATTTTCTCCATGTTCACTATTCTGTAATTTGCTTTGAGCAAAGGCTTTAGTTCTAAATTTTTCATTGCTTGTGTTTTTAAATTTGTCAGGCAAGACAAGAGACGTTAGGTGCAAAATGGGATTCACTTTGACATCATACTGCTACTTTTGATGTATTTTCATTTAACTCAGGGGTAAAATTATCATACATGGCACTGTACTTGCACGTAAATAATGTGCACATGCATAGATAAGGTAAAGACACAAAAATCAATGTTCCATGTAAACACTTATTAAAATTTAGAAATTAATTTGCTATGGAAAGGTCCATGTTCCCAGTTTCAGCCATGTTGAGGAAAATTTGAGTATTTGCTCATATGAAGGTTGGACTACTTCCTAGAATTGTACTGGAAAACTGGAAAGAAAAACAAACTACAGGATTGAGTTCTAAAATTTTCTGGACCTAATCTTGATCTTACGAAATGCTGAGCATGCTGTCGCTGATCCAAGAAAATAATTAGGCCCAGCAATTACAACAACTGTTTAGCCTCAAGGATGAGAGGGATGTCTCCTTGGATTCAGCTGGACAGTTCCAATGTTTTACTCTGAGTCCAAAAGTAGTTGCTCTGCTGGAAAGAGTTCAGAGCACTTAGCATATTGTTAGATAGGCACTTAAATGAACCACAGATTGATCTTGTCCTCATGTATAGGGCTTTGCAACTCGTTATTTTTCAGCATAGGCAGAAGTGATGACAGACAATTAAAGAGAGGTAATTGCAATGAACTCTGCATATTTCATATGTGATGGGACATAAGGAGAAGCTGAGTTCCCAAAGTTTGTTGCCAGAGCCCTGGTATAGAGGTAGTTAAGACAAAAAAATATCAGACCACACCCTTCTCAGTGAGAACAGCGCATCCATATAAAATGATTTTGGCTGCGCTGAAAGAAGAATTAAGCACAATCTTTTGCCTACATAGCAAAGGAAATAAATGTTAAACAATTTAATCTTTATGATTTTATGTGTATTTTTATTCAATTACTCATTCTGTTCAAGAAATTTATAGCATGTATGTCCTCAACTATTAATAATGTCTTATCTCTCTGGACAAAGAGTAGAATAAGAATGACAGAGAATAATTATAATACCTCAGATTTTAAATATTTAATGGTCGTACCTGATGAAGAATACCTGATTCACACTTTGTTTTCAAAGAAAGATATTTGCACTACTAAAGTAATGGAGGCAGTTAATCTTTGTATGGAAAATGTATATAAGCTTCTTAGCTTGCCCTCAAGCTATTTTTATTTCTACTACTTTCATGTACTTTGTCAGTTATTAAATATATTGTGGTATACATGCCTGAATTGTATCCCTGTGACCGATGTATTGCATACCAATTTTTTAATTTCCTGTTGTCTCCTAGAGGTAACTGTTTATGTGTTTTGGGCCTTGTACTGTCTTCATAGCTTGAAGGAATGGTGTGTCTTATATTTTTAGTCAATTTTTTTGTGCTGGGGTCTCAGGAATGATATTGTTAAACTATATCCAATGTCTATTTAGTCAAGTCTGCTGATGCTGACTGGGGACGGTATCAGAGATAATGCAAAAAGCAGATTCCTAGCAGTAGCCATGAAATAAATTCTGGTTTCCCCCATAGCAGCTTAATGCCGGCCTTAAAAAATTAAAACTTAATTAAAATTCTGAAAGTCTATAATTTAAAGCTCTCCAAAATTTATGTTCTGCTTTCAATTCTCTTGCTGCTTTGCATTGCCCTAACTCATACTTACAGTCTTGGATATATAAAAATACTTTTTAATTCTTCCTTTTTTTAAACTTTTGATCTCAGAGCATATCCATGTGTTAGGTTATGTACTGAGGAACAAAGGATTTATGATCTTTGAATTTGCCTCAGTGACCTGTGTCAAGAGCATCGTCATGCAAAATAAAGTCTCCTGGTTAACCTTCTCCGTCATTATATCCAATAGCTCTTGTGACACCTCATTTAGATACTTCCTGGGAGTTTCTTTCACATCTGTCTGTATTGATACCTGCTCTTCTTTCAAAATTAGTCTCAGGATCATGCCTGGAGCTTCTTTTAGAAGTCTTGAGATGGATTGAGCACTTTTCATGTGGTCCTCCAGACAATGAAAGCTAATCCTTCACGCATTGAAAGAACTAGACAGAAAGTACTTTAGTTACTTTTGCAGAAAGTGCCATTTTCCATAAAAATTCAAAATTGTGTTTCAAAATCACAGTTATTTCCCCTCAGTTCCTCTCCTGATTAGACTGTAATGCATAATGAGACAGATTTAAACTCTCTAGAGACACCGGTTCGTACAAAAGAGTGTAATGATGAGATAGCCATGTTATTTGAAGCAGCATATCAATAACAAATTTAAACATATGTTGGGTATTTTGTGGTTTTGTTCTTGTTTTTTTTTGTTTTGGTGTGGTTTATTTTGTTTTAGTTTTGTTTTTATTTTTTGGCTTTTTTGTGGTTTATTTGGTTTTTTTAAGATAACCTTTTAATTAGTTTCTGTTTATGTGTTTTTATATTTCACATATTTATCCTGGGTTCATGCATCTAGGAATGCAAGTATAGTGAAAACATTATTTAATCATAATGGCACCTTGATAGAAGCACAGAACTAAAAATCTTTCAGGAGTCCATTCACATTTAAGAAAGTGGAATTTAATCCTCAAATAGTTAACTAAGGCAATCCAATTACTTTTTCATATCTGACTGTGGGTAATGAATAGTAGAGAATTGGGAACCCTAGGAACCACAAGCATTGGTCAGACACTAGCATCCAAATAATGGGAGTAAAGGTAAATCCACAAATTTTTGTTAGAAATTACTGCAGTTTTAACATGATTTTCTAAAATAAAAAGTACTTTTATTATGTAATTTTTTCTGTTCTCATATGCTTTGTTCTTTCTGTAAACAGAACCAGAACCAGAAAATGGAGAAATTTGTGTGCATTTAGAGGAATGAAGGAGTTACAAATCATATCACTAGTGCTTTTACTTGTAAGTAGAGTCAGTGGTAATTTAAGAATTGCTAAAGGGGTTGTAGACATTTCCTTAACTTCAGTCAGCACTATTTCCATGTTACAAACCAGGTGATTCTGCAAATGTCTCAGTCCTTCCACCATTCAAATTTTCTTTTCCACTTTTCATAGAATAGCTAAAAAATGTCCTTCCTTGATTGCTTTTTTTCTTTTATTGCTTTTTTCCTTCCTTTATTTTTAGCATATTAACTGAGAAGAGATCATTAGACAAGAATAGTTAAATATATTTTGTCTTAAGATATCTGACTGATTTGAATTGCATGTTGCAATTCAACTGTATGTCCTTACAGCACACATTGATGGATTTTACAAGCACTAAAGAGCACTGAAGCACTAGGTTAATGTTCCCACAGACTAGAACATTGGATTACTATTTCAAAAAGCATTACCTATCATTTGGTGTGCTCAGACAGCCATGTGTACATAAACTGGTAACTAGTGTTTGACTCAATTTATGCAAAGTAATCAAAACTTGCTCATTCAACCCATTTCCTGGCAACTACAATGACTCATTAGTAAATTGTCTGCCTATAAGCACTCCAAAAGCATGGCTTGTTCCCAAAATTGTTTGCATTACCTGGATTACCTTTAAACTTCAATAGGTATTTCATAAAACACTAAGAAATGGAGTCAGGTTTATTAAGCTAGTCATATGATAGCACACTTCTATGGATGCGTCGTTCAGGGGAACAAATGGATGACTCAATTTAGGAAATTTCAGAGAAAAAGAGGGTTCATGCAATGTGCTTCTGTAAATCTAGAAACCTCTTTCTCGGGTAGAAAATACATATAATAAAATGGTCCTTTGCTACAGTTCCAGTTGAAGCAGAGTGACAGATATTGATTAGGACACTGATCCCCAATAGGTTAAAAACTTGATAAGCTTCATGGTCTTAGGAAACATTGTTGCTAACTACTGTGCCAAGAAGTATTTCAGAGAATTTCATTCTTTGACACTTCACCACAACAAGATTATACACAGAAAGCAGAATTTATCTGCTCTGTATACTGTATCTAGATTAAATTAAAACAATGCTCAGTATGTATTTTTATGGTACTTGGTTACTGTGCAAAATTGAAGAGATTGCAAATAATTTAAAGGAAGAAGCCATGAATTATGTAGGGCATTTGGGTTGAGGCATCCTATTCAAACATCCTGAAATTACCCCTGAAATGGAATTTCCCAAAATTTTATCACGATAAAATATAAAATCAAGATTTTTTCACACCTATAAGCGGTCTACAATACAGCACATAAAATTTACTGCATCTTCTTTTTTTTTTTTTTCTTCTTTTTCAGGGTAAGAAAGAGGGTGAAAAGCTACTCTTTTGTTCTAGTAAGAACCTTATCTTGCTTTCTGGGAGAGAGTGTCTTTGCTGCTCCTCGATGGGCTCAGAATCATGCTCTGGCATTGACTGGGAGAGTATTTGTGGCCCTGGGCCAAACATTGGCAGGAGCTGTGCAGTCAAACAACAGTGGGTTATTTGCACTGTGCTAACAGTTTGATGTCAGTCAATGCTACTAAGGCACACAGCTGCTCGTGTGCAAGTGTTCAAGTCCCTTTCCTGGCCCTGATTAGCTTACTAGGGCACCTGTAATCAGCACAGTCAGATTTTGGTGTCTGTTTAATCGCTTGCTTGCTTGTGTGCTTTGCTTTTAGATACCAGAAGAGCAACAAATTCTAGAACATTTCAACCTGGCATTAAACAGAAGATGATGTACATACACACACAAAGATTAAATGAGAGAAAGAACTCATTACATTGGAAGCTTACGTTTGGGCTTAGAAGGTTTTTAATAATTCCCCAGAACATCAGACCTTCTGTAAGACCACCAAATCGCTTGACTTCTCTGTGTTTCTGTTCCACACCTTCAAAGCTGTTCTTCCATTCCTCCCAGGAGTCCTGTTAAAATTATAAGGCTGGCTGACTTTCTGACAATTGCAACTCTGTCACAGTGCACAAATAAATAGGGAGTGATTGTTCCTAGCTCTGATTGTTAGAACAAATTTAGTCTATAACTGTCTTGATTATTCTGGAGTTCAGCTGCTATTGCCATAGCAACCTGTTTTAATAACTTCCAAAGTGCAAAAAATACACTAGAATTAGGTTAATTCTGTGGTTAGGCACTGTACATAATGCCACTGTCTGGATCCCCATAGAGACTACAAGGAATGCACATTCTAAACAGGAGCTTAATCAACAGATCAAAGCATCCTACTTACCAATGAATGAAGATTTCTTCCTCTTTTCTACAAAATGCTTTTATTATCTGAAAATTTTGTTTTAAAAGAAGATCATTCATTTTAAACTATGATATCTAAGTGAAAGCAGTACTGTGTACAGAAACTTTTGGCATTAACTGTCCTGTCAGTGGAAAATATTATGCTCCTGGATCGAAAAGTAGGTTATTCTTTTTCTACACCTTTATGTCCCACCAAACATCAAATCATTGCAAGAATATGTTCTTTCTGACAATGCTTTAAAAATTTCGTTCATTTACAAAAGGTTAAATTCTTCAATTTCAGCTTTGCATTCTTTTTACCACAGTAGACTTTCTTGATAATTGGGTTTTTTAAAGCTTTTATCTTTTCATTTTGGATCATTAATATTTAAGATCAAAAGTTATTAGTACAGATAAGTAATATATTGGGAAGAATTACTTTGATGATTACCTACCATGAGAAACAGACAAAAAAATCTCATTTCTTTTCAGTAGAAGTCTTTTAAAAATAAGGCAGTAAGACATTTGTACTATAGCATGCTTATTGATTTCTGTGTGAATCCCATCAAGGTGATTTTACAAGGAAGAAAATACTGCTAGGCATGCCTCCTGAGAGTTGTTGCTTTCAATTCAAAAGCTTGTAGACTATTTTGATTTTTGAACTTTGATGTTTGAACATAGACTGGGAAGAGAAATAGCAGTGTGGGGAGGAACTTAGAACTCAGAATATGAAGTACCGGGTTCAATAAAGTACAAACATGGAATTATTTTTCAGTAGTAACAGTAACATATTTAAATGATATTGACACATCAGAAATACATACATATATACTAAGTACAAATATGTACTGCAGCCGCTGCTGTTACATGAATTGCTTTAAAAATATATAAAAATTTCCAAGAACAGTCCAGCTGCTGAGGAGAAGGACACCTCTGTACCTGTGTTCTGGCTCATCACGATGTTTAAACGGCACCAAGTACTCAATGGATAGACCTTGATTTTTGAATCCATGACCAGGAGGCTAGGTATGCTAGAGAAAGCTGAGACATGAAAGCAGCCATTTTTACATTGACCACTTCCTACAAAGAAGTGCATCTTCTCTTTTCTTAAATTTGGGCTGAGTTTGCTACTCCAAGGTATAGTTATGAAACCATATTTTTTCTTCTAGATAACTTAATCAAGATTTGCATGAAAATACAAGCTTGACAAGCCAGAACAATGCAAAAATTTCCTAAGTTAGCGCACCACCCACTGAGAATATTGTTGTATATCTGAATCAGACATGAGTCAACATCTAACAATTATTTAGAAGGATAAGGTAGCATAATGCAAAACAAAGTTCTTTATTTTCAGTAACTACAGAATTAAAAACAATATTTAGATCATCATTTCCTTTTCACTTTGTTGTGTGATCCCAAGCACTAAGGGATACAGTGCGATTTTTGTTTAATTTTAATTTCTATCATCAAGCTTAGATGAGCCAACACAATTCCCATCATCAGTCAACAATGACCTTGAGGTTTTGTTGCCTCACCCATAGACCCGGGCAGGTGTAGACTAGAATGTTTGTTCTTGCTTTTAAAAACACTTCAGAAGGTGATATTGGGCAATTACTGTGACTCTGGCCTGTCCAGTGAACTTCTAATCTGCCACCTATCATGAATTAAGGAGAAATATTTCTGTTTCTTCTTTAATTCAGCTCTAACAGTCAGTTTTAGTGCTTTCATAAATGTTTTTTGAAAAAGTATTTGGACTAAGATTTGATTCAGAACAGCTCCTGAAAGAAACAGGAATAGGAAATGAAAGAGTTGATGTGTATTCATGGTATTCAAAAGCTTCTAAATCCTTTCCTACCTTTTCTTTCTTTCCAAGTACTGGCAGGAAGGCAAGTGCTTCAAACAACCTTCCCTCTCCTCTGAAGGTGATAAAAAGTTTATATTTATGCTGAGTTGTACCTGTGTTTTTGCAGTTGTGAGCCGAATTTTAACTTATTGCTCCCCACAGATTAGGGGACATCCCAATATAACTCTAATATTAATAAACATCTGTTGCCATGACATTTTATCTTTGGCTACAATGCCAAAGATAAAATAAAAAAAATAAAAATTAGGGTTTTTACATCATATATATATGATGTAAAAATTTATGCATTCAAAACTAATTTTGAGGCAGGCTGTCTGATACAGCTCTTTGCTTACTTTCTTTGATCTGCATGTTCTATACTGGAGAGTTGTTGATTTGCAGAGTAGTTATGTTAAAATATACTATATACTTCTATTTGAAATAAGGTTTTTTCCTAATATTAGAAATATTTAGATTATTGCTATGCAGAAAAAAACCCCAGGAGTAATGATGACTAGATAGAAAACGAATTCATATGCAAGTAATAGTCTCAAATCCTAAGAACAATTAGATTAACTACACCAAAGTAATGCATCAAGTAATTTAAGGACAGACTAGTACGACATTTTAAAACTAGACTGAGCAACAGCTGAAAGAGACCAAAGAAAGGAGAAGTGAAAATTCTCAGTTAGTTAGGTAGAGGATTAGAAATAGAGAAAAGTATGTTGCAAAATAAACAATGGAAGTTGATCAGTGATGCATGCTCCAGGAAATATGAAGACCAAGTAAAATAAGAATAGGAAAGAGCCACCAAAGTCCTCAGAACAAAGGATATAGTTACAGGAGACAACCAAGGTAGCTTGTTTTGCTAAACTTATCAGTACTGAAGTGGCTAGAATGTATAATATATATGTATAATGCATATAATAATGTGCAACATACATGCAATATAAACATGCAAATATGTATATTCCATATATAAATATGCAAGACATGTTTAAAAGCTGCAAAAAATAAGGCCACAAAAAAAAGCTATTTAATATTTCCCAAGAGAACACAAAAAGCAAGATTAATCTCAAAACGATTAAGGGAGGAATCCAATTTTGGAAAGCTGTCTTACAACATTTCTCTGGCAGAATGAGAGGCAGGGAGAAAACAACTGATTTTTAAGCAGAAGCTTGGTGTGTTTATGACATGACCATATAACAGGGTTCCCTGACATGACAGCGTGCTAGGCACAACGACCTCTTGTAGCTCTCTGAGATGTTGACCTCCTAATGCTGCTAAGCAACATATTCTGGCATGATTATGATTCATGGACACTTTGAATTTGAATGGTCCATTGCCAGACATAGCCTCAAGATTCAGTAAACACATCTCGCATGAATGTCATCCATTTAATATACATAACTCAGCAAAACTCCTGAAAGGAAGTAATAATGAAAGTAGAATATAAAGGTCATAATATATAATGAAAGCCTCTGTAAATGCTAATTCTACAGCATAATACTAATATAATATTGATATACAAAATAGACATTTTTAAAGTCGTAAGTACCTGCCATACACATTATTTGCAGAGAAAAAACAGCAAAGGACAATGTAGTCCCATATAAGTCTTAATTGTTCTGGTCATCTTGAAGACAATTTGGCTCAAGCAAGGTCATGTCCCCAGCTGAAGGTAGCACCACTGTCTGGCATTAGAGAGAACTGAAAAAACACCCTAGCCCCTGAAGTTTCTTCCCAAGAGTAAATGCTATTTTTAATTGGTGAAAAATAGAGCATACTAATTCTATCAAATCCGTGAATGAATTACATATGTGACTATGTTCACTTGATTAGGGTATTGCTTATGAAGACAATTTTGGGAATGGAAATATATAAATAAGCATCTAAGGAAATTTTGTCAGGACAGCACTATATGCAGAGCAAAATCTGGAGGAATTATAGTCTCCTACCCTTAAAAAGTTTTTTGTGTCAGTTTTTTAAAAATTCATTAAAAGCTGAAGTAAGCACTTCAAAAACCCTCAACTTTTTCTTAAAATCAACAACAAAAAATTTAGTATTTCTCCATCAGAAATTGCTAAGAATTAAGAAATTATCTGTTCCACTATTTGCAATTAAAGTAAATACTGGAGACTGTGTTTCAGAACTTTTTGGTAGGCAAAGAAAGATAAGATTCCTTTCATTTAAATAGAAAAAAAGTAATGAGCATAAGTTAAATTTAAAAAACCCACAGAAAAAAAATAAATCAAAACCAAAATCAAATAAAACCAAAACAAAATAAAACAAAACCTCCCTCCTAAAACAACACCAAATAAATATAAAATTCTTCCTGAAACATAAGAAGACACTATTTTACTGGGAGGTTGATCAAAACTGGCACAGGCTGCCCAGAGATGTTGTGGAATCTCCCTTCCTGGAGATATTCAAAAGGTATTTGAACACAGGCAGAAGGGTTGGACAAGACAATCTCAAGAAGTCCCTGCCAGCCTTAACCACTCTGTGATTATTGTGCCTGTGATAACTCTGTACAGTTTTCTTAGATATCCAGATTGACATTTGCTGCTCTAAATCTGTTGTTTAAAGAGTAACAAGATGATAAAGTCTGAAATTTTCAGCATATTTTTGGTTGGATTCAGAATCAGTCCTATTTTTCACTTACTAACACCATGCAAAAGAACCATAGGAGCAAAAGATGTATGCTATGTGTCAGTGGTATTAAAATAACCCATACCAACAAAAAATTAGGAAACATAATTACAATCAATTAAAAACACTGCTAGAAGTATAATACAAGCATAGAACAAGCCATAGTGTCAGCTTAATTCTTCCTTGAACTAATTTGAGGTGCTATGGTTTCTGGTTTCTGAGCAACTCAGTCTCTAAGCTGCCTGCTTAAGTTAATGTGCAAATGGCTATTCATGCTTCAGTGATTCTATATCAGCTTTTACTGAAAGCTGTTTTCAGAACTATTTTTACTATGTTTGCTGACTGATTAATATTTCACTTCTTAGCAGCAATTGAAAGAAAACTTGAGTTGATAAAACAAATTAAACAGTAAGCCTTCCCCATACTTGGATTGCTGCCCAAGACTTATATAAGTCAAACCAAAGATCAACGTATGTGGCAAACTTTATCAGCAAGATAACCAAGTGTGTTATGGAAAAAAAATTATTTTAAGTAAATGCCAAGATTTTTATTCATAAGCACAAAATCCCAATAACAGTGTAAGAATATTTTTAAAAAGTAACATCTATAAAACCAATCATAGATTCAGAAGAAGTCCTGCATTTATAACAGTGCACAGGCTTGCTTTCTTTAACAAACCCAGAAGTTTATAAGAATATGCTTCAGAAGTACTGCTTGCTGTACTGACTGATCTTCGCAAGAGTGAACCCCTGAATTTCCAAGTGTTGGGTCTCTGGATCCAAATTTAAAGGCAATGCTTGCTTTGGTGGACAAAAGGTGGACAATATCAAACACTAACAGGCAAGTCTGCTTCCATTCACAAGGCTTTGGGTGGCTCACTTCACTATAATATGCAATTATATCATTTAAAATGCAGAGCAGGACATAGCTCTAATTTGAAAAGGGTAAGGGAGAAGGGTATTGTGATTATTATGTGTGATTAGTAGCATTCAGTTATCCTGGGCAGTTGCCCTGAAGGG
This sequence comes from Irena cyanogastra, assembly GCA_013397155.1. Taxonomy (NCBI): domain Eukaryota; kingdom Metazoa; phylum Chordata; class Aves; order Passeriformes; family Irenidae; genus Irena; species Irena cyanogastra. Next base: position 258,215 of record VWZV01003823.1, on the reverse strand, counting down.
AAAGAGGAAAATCTACTAATTGCTTGGAGGTTTTGTTTTCAGTAAATCACAATATAAGGATCAATTCTTTCAAAAAAAGGCTCAACTGAGAAAACTAGCAGCTACAAAGACAGAAAAAATTACACATATGCTATAAAACACACATACAGACAAAGGCAAGATCACTTGAGCTATATATTGATGAATATTATGTCCATGCATAATATATACATGTATAAATTTAGAAACAAACATATAAAAGACCACAGATGAGGACATATGTATGATTTTTAATTACTGTTTCTCTCATGCCTGCATTAACAAAAGAGTCTTTAGAGGAAGAAAATATATCTTTCACTCAAAAGTAAGAATAGTGAAATGTCATAGAACTGATGGACGGTTCAGGTTCAGCCTACTGGCAATCATGCATCAGCTTATTTAGCACATTGATATTCATGCTGAGTGTATTATTACTGATATTCTGAACCTTATCAATATCTGAGATGATGGAGTAAACTGTTCTCTATGAGGATGAGTATATCAAAGCAGTAATCATTATACAAATCATTCTAGAATTATCCTTCAAATGAGAAAGACATTGATAGAGTAAATTGTTCTATAGAAACATTTTATTTTTCTACATCAGAGGAAGGAAAGAAGAACTAATACCAAGGAAACATCTGTGGAGTGGGTCTTCTGCTCTTTGGAGGATGTGATTCAACCTTTTTTTACTATATCAATTAAAATGTATAGTTTGGACACAGTTTAAATACTCACAGCTGAAACTAATATTCTGAAAATCCCTGTCATTCTGGCACTGAGCCCTGGAAGAAACTCAGCTCTTTAGAAGATGCCAATTTTTATCTGAAAATTTTCTCAGACTCCTGAAGTTTAGCTTCTCTAAGTGCCCAGAAATCCCCTGGCTTTTTAGAGTTCCAGACACAGCGCAAGTTTCACATCAAAACCTTACAGGTATCCCAATATAGACTGTTCCTTACCTTTGGAGCTCTGCTCCCACTGAAACCTAGCAACCATAAGGAAACACGGAAGAAACATTAGGCCAGAAAAAAAGAAAGGGAAATAGAGACAGAAGCTCTCTCATATAGATGAGAAAATGATGACCTGCAATTCTGGTAGAAACCTAGTTTCATTGACACTTAAGTGTAAGGCAAGTCAAAGCACGAATCAGAAACTGATCTCATATATTCAAACACCGTGCTACAGAGTCCCCCTTTTTGACTGAATGCCTTCCAAGGATGAAGGCACGTTTTTGCCCCCAGAATTCCACACTAACTAGCTCAGATGAAGACTTTGGACACCATAACTACGTGCTTAACTTTCCCTGAGTCCAGTGTAAAGCCTTGGTGTAAGGTTTCAGGCTCATCTTCAGGGACAGACATAAGGAAGCAGGTATTTTGGTACAGCTGCAGGGATCAAGACCTTCTGCATCTAATCAAAAAGATAAAGCACTGTTTATATACTGTGTGCTTAACTTAATAGACAGGCTATGAGGCACAAATCAAAAGCCCACATTTATGCAAGTGATCTGTGACACATCTTGGCCTGTTATCCAAACTGTCTTGATTTTTTTTTTGGTAATTTTTGAAAAAACAATTAGACAGAATAAAGAAACTGTGTCTATTCCTCTGATAATTTACTATCATTACATTCACAATAAATGTATTACTGCACTATATTTTTAACACATTTTTATACATGTAGCTCATGAGAGAGGCTGACTTCATAAAATCTTAACACTCTTAAACCTTCCTCTAAATTTTTTTTGCTGTTTCTTCCCCTTCTCCCTCAAAAGTAGTCAAAATATCATATTAGGAAACCGTATTTACAGTGTTTTGAACAAAGCATAATAAATTAAATAATTACTAAAGAAACAATGCATTTAGTCTTGCAATTAGTCACAAATAAATTAATGACACACCTAACATATATATAAATGGATACAGTAAATTAAATTGGTGTTGATTGTTCAATTTGCAGATATATGCTACATGATATGTAACTCATTGGATTCACTTTTCTGTCATCTTTCCCAGTTTTTTACAAAAAGTTTGGATGTGATTGCTATTCCTGCATACATCATTCAAAGGGCAGGAACTATGGATTTATATACTATAAAAAGTAATTTGATTTGAACTCCATTTCTTCCCCAATCTTTCCTAACTTCCCACTTTCCATTAGGTTTGCCACAGAACATCAAGTATTTCAGACAGCTATTTGCAACAGCCTGTTTCCAATATCATCCTGATAAAGGAAAATCAAATTCTAGTGTATCCAAGTGCTTCTATTACTTGCCCTGAAAGATTCTAATCTAATATCCAAAACACAAGCAAAGATTTTTTTTTTTACTTTTTTATAACACTTCCCCCTAAAATGAAGTTGAATCCATGATTTTCTGGCTCAAAACCTGAGATACACTGTTATATGTACCATTGAAAGTTGCTAATGAATTTTAATACTAGAAAACCCATAAATAATTTAACTAATTATGGACTTGGTCCATTTTGACTAACCCATTTCTTTCGATAGTTATTGAAATATTCTAGGCACATCTTGGACAGCACTGCTCCAGACAGCTTGAAATTGAATCTCTGCAAAAATAATGCTGCTAAAATTCTAAGGGTGGAAAGTTGTTTGTATTATAAGGATAGGAGCAATCCACATTTGAGAGTGAAAAATAATGCCTCAGGGCTCTCAAGCTGAAATACATGTTTGCAGTGGGCACATTTAAATGAAGTGCAATATTTTTAGAGATGGAAAAGGTCCATAGGCAATGGAACAGATTCATTACAATTGTTGGCATTAACAGGTTACATCTCTGGTGAGATGTACTTTCTCTACCCCAGAGAAAGTGTACATCACAACCCAATGAAAGCATGGGATAAAAAAAGTTGTAGAAAGCCATTTCATTAAAAATGTCTATTTAATAAAGACAAGCTGCAAAATCAACAGGTTTAAAGAGAATTAAGAATTTCCTTAATAGCAATTATTTTAAGCTTTCTAGCACCCCTTACTGGAGTTCTATTTTTGATATCTATTAGATAAACTAAGCTGGAAAAAATAAATAACCCTTTTAAACAGAAGCTCTGCCTAAGGGAAGGATACATAAACAGAATCTAGATAAACATGGAAGAGGAGCTTGGCTGATATAACCCAGAGTGGTTTTACTGATTCAGGAGATTAAAATTAACTGGTGTTTAACTTCTAGTAGAGGGAGTTTATTCTACAGAATATAGTCTGAGCTTTGCATTTTAGAAGTCAAACACGCTCTCTTGCTGAACAGGTTTCAAACAAGACTTGACTGAAGATCCTTCTGGGGTGATTTATTCTGTTTAGTATTAAGAAAGCTGAATGACCTCAGTTCTAGGATAAGTAATAACTTGTTGTTTCATAAACTCTTAAATTAAGAGGGATATAAAGGACCCTTATGAATTCTACTGCTCGACCTCTTGTTTGGCATATGCCAGAGAGCTATATCAACTGAAATACAGTGATGTGCAACCTCCATTGCCCTCCATTTAAATGCCTGAGATTCTTGTGCTGCTGAAGACTGCAGTTGCCAAGACTAAAAGGAGAAAATCTGAAGATACAAAAGACAGTTACTCAGGATCTTTTCCCTCTTCCACTGTAGCGCATCAGAATTGCATATGTTCTGCTGTAAGCCTGGCTCTCTTGGGCAAAAGAAAAGGCATAATTCTTTTGTTTACCTCCCCAGGGTCTTTATTAACACACATACTTGGAAGACATTATGTTATTAGTTGATTAGTAATGCAGGAATAATTTCCAACATGAACTTGAGTTTCGCATATGCCAATGATGAGCTTTCATTATTCCCTCCTTATGGTCTTGTCTTTTTAGACAGTTACTTGACAACAATAATGCTTTCCTTTTGAGAAATGCTGATTTGTTTTGAAAAAACTTTCCTGTGAGGAGATACTGTGCAGGGAATTGGCACAACAGTGCATGATGGAAGTAGAAATCATCCCACTGATTCCAGAGGCTGCAGATGGGTTGTGCAGTTGCCTTCCTGACCACAACCTGACTGGGCAGCCAGCATGAATAAATTCTCTAATGCCTGAGCTAATCTTCATATTACATTTATAGCTGCCAAGGTGAAAGGAGTGACCAATGCAAATACAGAGAGCACTGGCCAGCACAAAGCTGTTGCCAGCTGCTGTTTCAGCTCTGGAGGACATATGTAGCTTGACTAAATTGGTGCAGTATTTTCTTAAACAGGCCTGAACAGATCAGACACAGATTTGACAGAAGAACACTTGAAAAGGTGAGCTTTCCTCCTTCTATGTACCCATGACTATGTTTAAATATTCCTTAACCATAAATAAGATCTGCTGTTTATTTATAAATAATTTATGCCTGAGAGAGTAAACAATCATGGAGTCAAGCAACACGAGAAACCAGATCCTACTTTTGAAACATTTACCTTCAGAAGCAAAGAAAAAAAGGAATATATTGAAAAGTATACACTTGGACAAAAAATATCACACTATTAAAATCTAGACTAAGGAACCCCCACAGTGTCCTCTATCTTCAACAACCCTTTTATTCTATAGTGTGTTAATTTATATCAGGCTGTTCTTTTCTTCTCTGGGCTTAATGGAATAGTTCCTAACTGATCCCTGTAGACAAACTACTGCCTCCTTTCATTCCTACAGGAATGTCCAATCACTCTGAGTAATTTTTGGTTATTCTGTTTATTATCTTTCATCATTCTATGAGTTATTAAATCTGAATTTTTCAATTATTTGCAAAGATTTATTTCAGTATGGTCAATTAGTTTCAGCCTATTAATTATTTCTGTGAAAAATGAGGAATGTGTCGGTTCTTAAAACATACAGTAGTATAAGAAAAGCCTTTTGATGCAAGTACAAACATTCACTATGTGAATGAAATTTCCCTTTAAATGATGTGAAGCTCTACTGAGATGACTGTAGTGGTTTTTCGTTTTCCTACTGCAGACCAACAACCTTCACTTTAGTGAGGATTGTGTTGGGGGCTAGGCCAGTCTTAAATGTAGGACTATCTATTTTGAGGACACAACAGATATCTAATCTTATATATTTTTCAAGTGAAAATATAATCCTAAATTTTGTTCATGCTTTAGATTAACTATTTGCAATACCTTCACTCCCTAAATTTTGTTCATGCTTTAGATTAACTATTTGCAATACTTCCATGGATAAAATAACTTGATATGCAGTGTTTTAAAAAGATGTAAGATTTGTAGCTTTAGAAACTAGTCTTATTTCTATTTTTTATAATTAGATGTTTAAAATTGTTTAATGAATATGCATTAAGTATTTAGCAATTTGGCATGACATATACAAAACTGCATTTATGAATAATCCTTCATGGCCAGCCTATGGGAGAAAGAGATATGATGTGTTTTTAGACACATTACTTAAATGTGCTAACTGTTCCTTCTATCTGTCTTGTACCATTTTAAATTCATTCTTCCATGCTCTGTTGATCACTTAGCATCTGATCATTTGATCATGTTTATGAGGTCTGTTGATCATTAGCATCTGATCATTTGATCACGTCTATGAGGTCTCTAGGACATAGCTCAATAATTCAGAATTTTGAAAAGTGATTCTGAGTTCGGATTTCTCAGTTTTCAGGTGTTCCAATTCCAGCAAGGGGTCCATATTGTCAGAATCCATCCTCCAAGAATGATCATTCTTAAGGGTACCTCAGCTCCTGAAATTCCCAATACAACCACTACTGTACAGAAATATTTGATAAATTGCATTTCTTCATCATTTTTAAAACACAAATCAGAGTGAGAAGAAACTGTTAATTAGTTTAAATCATAGCCAAGAGTAAATTAAATTCATTATTATTGAATGTTATCACCCAAAACTTTATCAAGATATTTCAATAATTTTAACCAATATGCTTTTCTCTTTTTTTAGCCTTTGTTTCTGTAGAGTTTCACCCAAAACTTTATCAAGATATTTCAATAATTTTAACCAATATGCTTTTCTCTTTTTTTAGCCTTTGTTTCTGTAGAGTTTCACGTACTTGAATCATTTAGCACAAAAAACCTCGTCTTTGTTCTAAATGGGACTTTCCAAATTGTAAATCTACCTCTCCATTTGCAGGTACAAATAAGACAGATGTCAGTACTTCATCAAAATTGTACCATATACATTGTGGGCACACAAAAATGGTGCTTCATGCCTGCTCTCACTGCCTTCATGCTTATGTTTTTTGCACATAAAATTATTAATGTTGTCTGCCCCATAGTCATCATATAAGTTTTTTGGTGCTATCTGATAAAGCTGAGAAATGCTATCAGATTCCACATGAAGATGTTAATTACTTGTTTTCTTTAGGATTTATCCCTAAGTTTGTTAAAAGCGACGCTGTTTTCATTACTACTAGCTGTTGTCCATCTGCTCACATTTTAAACCTGTGACTTGCAAAATTATTTTTCACGAGAAAGGTAATAAAATACATCAGGCAAAATGAGCAGTTTTAAAAATAGATTTCTGTGTTTTCTTTATTACACAAATCAAAATTTCCATACAACTGACTCTTTGAGTTATTATGCAGAATGTAACTTGCAATATAGCATTTCTCTAAGCTGGTACTGCACTACTTCATCACAGCCCCATTTTGTGCATAACACCTAGGGATAGGATAAAAGAACTCAGAAAAGAAATGCCTTTTGAGCCCCAGAGCTTCTGCTCCACAGAGAAGGAACATAAAACTATACAAAGAATGCTGGAAGGGACCTCAAGATATTGCTTAGCCATTCTTCCTTTCCTCTCTCAAGCAATTATGTCTGGGGCTAGCTTGAAAGTTGTTTGCCTAATACTAAAATTTTCAGTGAGTAATGTAAATCTCTCCTGCTGCAATTAAAGCTCTTCATTTTTTCCTGTTGATCATGAACATAAGAAAGGGATTCTTCCCCTCCTCTTTGAGGCAGCTTTTATGTACTTGAATGCCATTACCGTGTTTCTCGTCTGTCTTTGTTTGCAGACTCTAAAGAACACAAGCAGTCCAGTCATTTCTAAAAAATCATGGTTTTTAAACCCTCAACCATTCTTGACTATTTTTTCCACTTTTTCCACATTATGTTTGAAGTACAAAGGTTACAGCACAGACATTACAAATTATATATTACATATGACAGTGAAAATATATTATATGAATGCCTTAAGTATAATTCCCTTTTTCATTAATGCATGAAACTGGTCATTCACATGTAGCATGTAAATTTAAAGAAAAAAATCTATTTCAACAGGCAATTAGCACCCTTCCTAAACTACTTTTGCTCTGAACTACCATCCAGATGCTGATCACCAGATGCTGTCTACATTACCACCTAAAGGGAGATCACATGTCTGTACTAAGTATAGCTTGGTCTCCACGTGTTTATATGTAAATTTGCTTCCAATTCTGTAGCTGAACAATAAAAGTAGTTCTCATTAATTGAATAACAGCCAGTACACCTCCTGGACTAATGCCTGTGTAAGGCTGATTCATTGCAAGTATTATTCTATCTTGAACCATTAATAATACTTCTGGATGTGATCATCCAGCTAATTATGGACCCACCACTAAACAATTTGTTTAGACTATTCTTACCATTAGAAGACTTGTTAGGTGGCAGTTTGGGGTTTTTTTTTCTGTTTGTTTGTTTGTTTTGCAGTGTGTCAATATCTTTGTAAGAACTTAGATATAGTTCTGCTACTCTTTGTCCACTGGCCACTGAAGATGTCATGCAACAGCTGCTCGGCAACAAGCTGGGCCAAATCAGTGCAGGCTCTTATTTTGCTTATACTTTTCTAGGCATTTACAGTTTGACAATTTTTCAGTATTTTTCCATACTCACAGTTTTCTTCTCCTTCCTTTTCCCACTTTTTAAAGGGAGGGGAGTATTTCAAGTTTACAACCTCCAAAAAATGTTGCTCACTCCTTTGCTCCTCAAAAAATATAATTCTTGTCTCTGAGCTTGCTTCAGACATAATTCTGAGTTTACTTTTATCTAGGTTTATCAACTATAAAGAATTCTGTAGCCTTTTTTATTTTCATCTGTTCTGGGAAAAAACATTCTGGGTGAGAATTTTATCCTTTTGATTTGTCCTTAATTGCATTAGTCAGACACATAAAACTCTTTGACCCCCTCAGCATTGGTTAATGTTGGTAGTAATGCTGGAGGTAACTCCCCATTACCTCCTTACTGAATTTTTCCTTCTGTTTGTATTATTTTATATCTCTCCTCACTGTTTGAGATATGAAAAACTTCGTATTCAGCTTTTCATTTGTAAATTGATCTCATGTTAAACTGCTATCTTCTCCTTGTATTTAAATATCACTTATCTAAAAGAAAATTTTACATAGATTTTATGAAGATTTATTGAATGCAATTAAGCTCTGTTTTGAAAATCAAATATTCTGAGTTGGAGACTAAAAAAATCTTTAGAAATTCTATGATCTTAACTGCAAACCAAAGACAGCTAACAGATTTCTGAATGGAACCTGAATGCAGGGTCATCCAATGCAAAAGAAAACTCACTGCATATCTTAATTCTGAGAGAGATGATTACTATTTTTTCATCATTTGTATGATGTGTTTTAATTAATTTCATGGAGTGAATAAAACAAAAATCTGTATGTTTAATATGCTTTCTGAAGCTCAAGAATGCCTGGATAATCCTCAGAAAATGACATTACAATTTCAAGTGACTAATTCTGATCGTACTGTAAAATTGAAAAAAATAGAGAAACGTATTATTGCATTCAGCACGTTATGTATATCCACTTTTCTTTAGTTTCAACTTAGGAATTTTTATTAGGATTTCATTTTCTCTTCCCATCCTACACTGGTCATTTCAAGTATTGCAGTCAATAAATTGTAAGATAAAGCTGGTATTACCCTCTAGTTTCTAATCTTAGCAGCAAATAAGTAGCCAAGCATGGTATTAAAGACTGCATTACAGGAGAATTGCTCTTTAAAACAAACAACAGTACTATCACAGTACTGAAATTATGATAATGTCCCATCAGGAACAGTGTGCACAGTGCTGATAACTATCCCAGAGGAAGGAAGTTACCTCAGAAAAGGCAGTGTGTAGTGAAACACAATACAGCATCCCAGAAGCCTCATTTGACTTTCCAAGAGTTGGGACTAAGTTTTCAGAAAGCAGAATAATTATTCAAAGTTATATAAATGTTGTGAATGGCTTGTACATTTTTGTTTATTCATTCATTCTAGTAAGAACAGAAGTACTTGTCATATTAGTGAAGTGTAAGATGGGAGTGAGGTCCCTGATGATCCTATTAGCAAAATTCAGAATTTGCTCTATGAGCCAGATAGAAAAACAGAAGCTAGAGATCTGTCTAAAAAGATGACTAACAAAAAGCATGCTGCAGCTTAGTAGGGATAATTACTGTGAAGTATATATGCTAATATAAAATATTTTTGTTCACAAATAAGTTTTAATGCATGGTGTGGGCAAACTCTTCTTGTGAGGTTTCAATTCAGTATTGCCAGCCACAGGCACTCAAGTTGTTTTAGTACCACACCTCGTGCCCACCCCACCCAAAAGATGAGATTTGGAACAGGGCACATGTCAGGGTTAGTGAGTTTGTTTGGTTCTGTGCCTCACTGGGAATGCTTATCTTGCAATTAATATTCAGTCTGGAAGGCTAGAAACTTTTTTGATTATAAATGAAGGCTGAGGTTTCTTAGGTAATAATCTGTTTTCGGCAGCTCAGATTTCAGACAATAAAATAAATGAAGCCAAGCCCAACAAATAAAACTCCACCTATTATGTGATTGATAAGAAAAAAACCTCATAGAAAAACTTTTCCTGCTCAACTAATGATTCCGTATAGGCAAAAATAGTGAAAACATTTGGGTCTTGCAGATTTCACCAAGTACATGCAGCAAAGATGGTGCTTGCCTTTTCTTTGAAAGCACAAGGCATGGCACAAAAAGGAAGCCCCACAATTCTTTGAAAATTCACACAGGAAACAGCTATCTGTTTAAGGATTTTGGAATCAGTTTTACTTCCTTAGAAAGAATATGTCAGTGTCCTATGCACTTCTGACAACCCAGGAGGATTCCACTACATACAGAACAGCAAAGAAAAGAGGGAATAATGGTATTTAGGACAACCCTGCTCTGTCTGTTTACTCTCGAGAATCCCATTGTGAAGCACTCAACTCTGTTGTAAATTATGTATAAGTTGTCTACTCAGCTATAAGTTATAATTTGTATTAAGTGTGCTGATTTTGCCTGGGGTAGAGTAAATTTTCTTCATAGTAGCTTGTATGGTGTTTGTTTTGGATTTGTGACCAAAACAGTGCTGATGTCACAGGGACGTTTTAGCTATTGTTTAGCATTGCTCACAGGGCATCAAGGCTTTTTCTGCACCCCACACCACCCCACCAGCGAGGGGGCTGGGGGTGTGCAAGGAGCTGGAAGAGGACACCAAAAGGATATTCCATACCATATGATGTTGTGCTCAAAACCAAAACTGGGGGAAACATGGAGGGGACATAGGGTCAATGGTGCTTTCCTTCCCAAGCAATGGTTGTGTGTGATGGAACCCTGCTTTCCCAGAGATGGCTGAACACCTGTTTGACCTTGGGAAGCAGTAAATTAATTCCTTTGTTTTGCTTCTGCATACAGCTTTTGTTTTCCATAAGGCGTTTTTATCTCAAACCAGAAATTTTCATACTTTTATCCTTCCGATTCTTTCTGCCATTCCACTTGTGGGGACTGAGTGAGGGTCTTGACTGCCTGCTGGGGGTTAATCCTTAAGGATGGAGCTATTCAGCTTCCTATGCAGAAATACTCAGGCTGTCCTAGAGACTGTAGAATATTTCCTTAGTCCAGAGGGAAATATGACCTGCAGCAGAGGACAGGGAGAATAACCCTGTATTTGAGTTTAGAAACCCTTGCTTAGGGTATCTAAAACATCACAAAAAGAGTATATTTAAAGCAGTAGAGTCACTTCCTGAGAAATTTTGAATCCGGTACAATTTAGGTAAACAAATATTTTTAGTAGGATAAAAATCTTAGACTGTAATGTGAATGTAACTGAAAAACAATCCCATTGCCTACACCATCTGCACTGCACCTACATAAATACCAACATCAGAAGCAGTAACATTAGTTTTGTTGTATTTTACTACACCCACTTGCTGTTAGCAGACTTTGCTTGTAAAGCAAGGGTAATTCATAGGCAGACAAATCCTTTAAACACGAGATTATATAAAGTTTATTTGACTTTTACCCCATGTCCACTGAGATGGTAATGCAAATAGGGTTAAACAAGACAATGCCCAGAATGACCTGGTCTAATTGCTATGGGACCATATCACATTCAGAAATCCCTTCCAGCCTTGAGTTCTGTGATTATAACATTAAAGATTCATTCAGAACAAAACTAAATTCTTTTGTCCTACTGGCTATTAATCTTATGTTCAGCATAAAAGCAAATGAAGAATTAAGTCAAGCAGCCACTTAAACATAAGAATGTGCCCACGTACAGGCACATCCAGGTCATAAGACCCCTGTTCTGTTACGTTTTTGAAAGCTCTTCTCTCTTGCTCATATGATTCGACATGCTAAATTGATTCTATGACTGTCTTAACCTGCTGTCCTGATCTCTGGCTACATGAGCCATTTCTAGGGCTCTGAGCTTTTGACATTGTTGCAGCAGACATGGCATAATGTAGAAATATTTGTCTTGTCTAAAGAAGGGACAGAAGAAGAAAAAGTCCCAGTGCCTAACTTGTGTGTTGAGAGAGGCACCAGAGAGCCATGGATTGTAGTGTCCTCTAGCTCAGAACAGACATAGCTGTCCCTTTCTGTTAGCCTGCACAGCCCCACACTTCCCTAAACACTGAGCAAACAACCACTGTTGAGCTGGAATTTAATCAACCTGCTTTTGTTTCAGCCCTCACCCATTTTTTAGGGCAAAGTTGTAAGCGAAAAGAGCCCTTGAGTGATTTGTGGCATGCATTAGTTTTAATTTACTTTACCTGTAGAGGCATATATGTTAACATCTAATAGATAGCTTGATGATTCACCTTTGCTGCTGAGGGCAAAAAGATTTCTTGCTTAACTGAAGTGAAAATAGCTTGCTCTTTAAAACTTTTTGTGCCCTAAAAGAGCTGTGCTCTTACAGAAATTCTGACATTGTAAGAAATGAACATGTCTGTAATCAAAAAAAGCCTCAGAAATGTAGAATTACCTAACATAGCTGATATATTAAAGATGAGTGAGAGCAAACCTCTACCTGTGATGGCAATTTTTGCCACTGTTGTAATAAGATGTAGTCTGCAAGAAATGGGAGCAAAAGCAGTGAACAGAATTTTCAAATTTTTCTTCTGATGAAAGATCCAACTGACTCATTCTTGAGTCCAGGACCTGAATGGTTAATTTAGAAGAAAGGTGTATCAAGATAGAAGTAGCTTGATCAACTGAATGCTCCAGAGACAACAGCAGCTGATCTCAACTATTTTTTCAGCGAAGAATTCTGCAAGCTGTATTGATTCTAACACACTGAAGATTACACAAGATGAGCAGTCAACGTTTTCTGTCCCTGAATTGCAGGTCTACCAGGAGGAAACTGGAGATGGTTGCTATTTGTTGGGGTTTTTTTTCAAGGGGAGGGGAGAGGGAGGAAGCAGTGTGTGTGGTCTTTGTGGTTTTGTGTTGTTGTGTTCTTCTAAACACTTTCTGCTTTTTGCATTTTTCTTCAGCATTGTTCAAGGAGTGAAAGTTTGGATGTGCAGGCATTAGCATGTTTATACCCATATTCTAATCTGATTTTTCATAGCTTTTAAATACTGTCCAAGGTTATGCACATTTGTGCAGAGCTCAAATGCTTTGTAAGATATTGCCCTATGTCAAAAGAGAGAAGCTAGCAGGAACTGATATCATCTTTGTGCCACTCTTGATGGCAATTTAAAAGGAATCTAGATACAGTGGAGACTGAAAGTTAAGCCACTACAAAATTACAAATTTATGCTGAAGTTCATAGTTAAGCATGTATTATGTTCACACATCTCTTCATTAATTCATGATGTTAGAGATTAATTTCTTGTAAACTTTTGTTTCATTCCAATTAAGAAATCACTTTTATTATTTGTTATTTATTAACTTCAACACAGTTTTGAGAAAGTATGACTTGTCTTCATCTCACAAGATTACTACAGAAACAAAAGGCAATTATGTAAATACTTTAGTCTACCCTGTCTCTTTTCAAACAGTGTGTATGTCATTCACAAAGTACATTTAGCTCTCTTGGATTCAAAAAATATTCTTCCAATTTAAACTTGAACATCAAAATTCCTTTTTCAAATATGTAATACTCTCATTGTCCAAAGTTTAATTATACAATTATAATGTTATTGTATTAACAACCTAGAACTGTATAATTGATTAAATGTGTTTTCATGCAACAAACTTTGTGTTTTTGCAATTTAATAGGAAGTTTGTCTTAGCTAATATAAAGTTTGGGATTCCACTAAAGAATTCCACCCAAACTGAAATCATATGGACAACAGGAAAGAGTGCAAGAGAAATAAATCATTCTGCATAACCTAAATATCAAGAGCTTGTTATAGTAAACAGATACTTAAAAGGAAAAATAAAGCACGTTAGGCCCAAGGAACTGAAAGTCACATTCCATATTTTTTTAAGATCAGGCATCAAATAACAGCAGTAAACTGGCTTTGTCTTTATTTCTAGCCACAGCATGACAAAACAATCCCAAGTATCTTCTGAACTGACCAAATATTCAATAACTGTCCATGTTTTTCTATGCCAGTGATCTTTCTGGCATATTCTTTACTATCCTCCCTGACTTCTGAATACTGCTTAAGCATCACAAAGAGACAGTAAACAACACTCAAATCCATTTTCACCAAATGAGCTTAGATATGAACAAGGGAGGACTAGCATTTCATACCTTTTGTTCTACTGCAAAGAAAAATATAATTACTTTGGTTCATTCTTTTCTATCTGTAGATGTGTCGTTTCATAAGTTCTTTGAATAAAGTTGTACTTAGCTTAAAATTGTGAGGTAGTAAGGATACTTGGACTTGTAAAATTACACAGAGGTATGTAAGCATATGTGTTTGTGTGTGTGAAGCTGCAAGCAGATCTCTTGTTATCAAACAATTTAACATATTTAAGAAGAGAATTTCAGAGATTTTTTTTATGGCAATAGCGGGAACTTCTGTAGATTGGCATTTTTAACACAGGCATATCAAAAAGTTTTTTCTTTCTTCTAAACAAATCGTGGAACTGTTTCATAAAGTTCACTGTTATAAACTGTCAGAATAACTGAGAATAATGGCATGAAACTAAGAAAAAGTAAATTTAGGCTGAGCAGCACAACAAATGAATGGTGAGGAAATAACTAGAAGTCCCAGTTGGAGAGGATAAAGCACTTTCATTTGAGTGATTTAGAACTTGGAAATTCATTTCCATGAAATATCTAGCTCTTGGAAAAGAATGACCCAGACGAGTATTGGTTCTTAGAGTCCTTTCTAAGCTGATTGTGTGGTTCACATGGTAGACTATCATTCTATCTATTTACTTCTTACTGCTTCTTTATGATAATGCAGTTGATATCATATAATGTTACAGATTCATCTCTGCAGCATTTTTATAGACCCACTCGGGCAGACAGTTTTTAATAGGGCCATAATCCTAGCTGAAGAGAAAACTGATGTGAGCATTGCTCAAAGGGTAAAAGGAATCTCCTAATTATTTATGCAGGTTTTGCTATTGTCTTGATATCACATAACAGAGAATATTTATACTGAACTATATCACTGTAATAAATAAGAATATTATTTAAGTTGCATTAAACATTTCTCATTTTAAAATGGTGATATTACATACGGATTATTTTTATTAAAATGATCTGTGTTGAAACTTAGTATCCCAAATATGTGCACACAAATCAGGCAACATTCATATTTTTTTTTATTATTAAGACATTTTTAACTCACACTGAGGATCCAATACTTCAAAATAGCTCAGAGCTTCTAAGATTTTGCTTTGGTTATGTTTTGACAGGTAACAAATACATTGTCTGAATATTTCATAAATAATCTTTTATTGGTCAAAAAATGGTACATAGATCTAAAGATGCACTAAAAATTCATGGTAATGAAGTAATTCCTTTTCAAGAGTAGCTGGGATGCTACTACAGAAAGCAGATATTTAAGAACAGGACTGCATTGCAGAGTTTTCTGCATTGCAGGTTCATCTCAGGAACTTCACTTTCCTCAGTTAGATCTCAAGGCTCTACACAATCACTTGCAATTCTTAAATATGACTTCCATGTTTCCCTCTCTCCTTGTGTACCAGTATGCGAAAGTCTTATGGAATAATAGAAACTGCCAGGTAAATCCATGTAACTGAGGAACGAGCCATGGTATCATACAGCTGCCTTTCTAAACTGTAAACAATTCAAACAAACAAACCCAAAATAAAGATCTTCAAAAGGAAGATGAAAAGCATGTGAACTGGCTTGTCAGATGTGCTGTAATATTCAAATTTTGTTTTCTTCTCCAAGAAACTGTCAGATTGATAATCACAGACATAATTAACACTGGTTTTTTTCTCATATTCTTTAAGCATTTTGCTGTAAAATTTTATTTTGTATAATCAGTCTGTATTACATTACTTTCAAAAAAGTATTATCCAACAGCAGAGAAGAATTATATCTTCAGAACCTGAACAATCAAAGTCTAAGCAAACTTACACATCTGGTTTGGTGTATCTAGAACTTTGGAAAGTTACAGAAACAGGGAAGTTATTTTCTAAAACTATTCTTTTCACAGGACAAAAACAAGGATGAAAAAAACATCACAGAATCACAGAATATTCTGATCAAGTCTAGTTCTTAAGGGAATAGTCTATACAGGGGCCAAACTCACAACCTTGGCCAGGTTATTAGCACCAGGCTCTAACCAACTGAGTTGTTCTCAGGGTCATGACTGTGCCTTTGAAAGCTTTTAGACTCACTGAAAATCAGAAATACCAAATGTTCTCTCAGTTAAAATAGATTTGATAAGTAATTTCTTCAAGTACCAGTAACAGATGCTTGGTATGCTGGAGTGAAATAAAGTACATGCTCATTTGCATACTTCTGTGGAATTTTAAAATTCAGAATCAATAGATTTTTCTCAAGATTTCTAGGTGCTCTCTGATATGTTTTTCCACACTCTTTCATGCTATGGCTTGATAACAGTACTTAAAACTGATGAAGAAATAGTTGCTTTAAAGGCTAAGCCTTATTTATCCTAATTTTAAAGCCCTTGACTCATCTTTCTCAGAACATCTCCTGAATTAGAGGATTACTAATGGAATAGTTACAGTTTTTCATCTCTGGCCGACTTCTTTCATATTACTTTAATTTCTCAGATGTTATTCTCCAATTATTTTAGCTTTACTGATTAATCCTTATGATACGGATATTGATACATGTACAGCAATTTTCCAGGATCAGACTACACCTGCATTTAGCAAATCCTGAAAATACCTGAAATGTACATACCTATATTCATTTTTACATTCAGTGGAAAAATAGTAGCAATAACTGCAGCTTGGACTGATTACATGGAATTAGTTTTTCACTAAACTGTCCACTAACACAGTTCTTTCATAAGATATCGGTAGGAGAAATCCAAAGAAATGAAAATGGATTAGTAACAAAATGTAAAAGTAGAACTCAAACTATCTCTTTATTAATTTTATTTCAATAATGCAATATTTGAGTAAACAATGTTAAAAAGCTACTCGTTTTTCTAACCTCATTCATTTTTTGATGAATGGAAATTAAAATGAAGTTTGTCCCTTTGAAATATTCATCAGCTAAACAATGCAATATTGAACAGGAAGAAAAGAATTAGAATCAGTGGAGTGTAACTATATTTGTAACCCTTTACTAATGTAGTTCCTAAGCATTCTTATTTAACAGAAAGTGTGTATTAGCCATGTTTTCAATGCTTTAGAGCATCAATTAGTCTCCTACACCTCCATGAAAAATATTTTGCATGTTGGCAACCTATTTCCTTGTTGGGTCTTTGGCATTGAAAGGTGAGAACACCAAGACAAGAATAAACTACGTATTTCAGACTTACAACAATTTCTGAGTTTTTTAATAGGCTTATTCCAGGAGAAAAATGTCTTATTGCCATGCGAATGCTTTCACAGTGAGATTCTCTGAAATGCCCTCAAACTGATGGGGTAAAGAATAATGACATTTTTCTCAGAACACTTATGCCTCATTCCAAGGTGGATAAAGCATTCACAGAGCCAGTGAGACCAGCAGGAAGCAAAGAAAAACCCAGCAGGGATCACTTCAGGTAACTTTGCATAAGCTTTCGCATTTGTCCTTCACACTGCATTGGTGCTCTGTACTTTCCAGAACTATATTGATGCTTTCTGAAAGCTGCAGATTAAGAGGAGCTCAGATGTTTTTTAGGATATGAGCTTCGATTCTAGGCCCTGATTGACCTGTTATTGTTGATTTTTGGAAATAGGCACAATATGAGTGTCTAATTATACAGTACATGGTCTACCAAAAAAGCACCTGTGTTAGCTCCCAAGCCAGTCATTGCTTTGAGATGAAATTCTCTTTTCCCCTCAGTTTCCATGATGTTACCACTCAAAATGTTTCCTACCTGTATGACTGTTTTTCTGTAGAAAATAACACCAATTAAGCTACATAACATAAACAGAAAAAAAAGAAATGAACAGAATAAGGAAAGGATTCACCCCCGACTTCCTTCCTTCTTTCTTCCCCTCCCTCTTCAGCTACTGTGTCTTTGTCCCTTTTGCAGCTAATCTTTTAATTGCTTCTGATATTTGTTGCATCATTTTTGAAGGCTTCTCTCAAGGTAGAGAATCCTTCCTTGCTATGTCTCTTAGGGTTTTTTTGGTCTGCACTGCAGAAATTTTTCCTAGCTGAGCGTACTCACTTGTTCTCAGCGTATTTTTTCCCTGTCTCCAGGAGACTTTGCCTGCCCACCCACAGCAGGAACACACAACCTGGCAGCCCTTCTTCCTGCCACACCTTCTTAAACAAAGCATACAGGAAACGACACACACACAATGGACCAAGAACAAACAGATTTAAAATTTCTACCATCTTTCACATAGTTCACACCCACCTTTTACCTTAATTGCTGGATCTGGGCCTGGGCCAATCTGGGGTGGATTTTAAAGAACATGAAAAAAAAATAACATGAAATTGGAAGATTCCTTGTTTCCTATCCACATAGGGATTTAGGTAACAGATTTAGGCAAATTGTAGTATGAGTGCTTGGATTACTAGAATACAATTAATAGTTTATAAAGTTTCAGCCACTGCAGTTTATCTCTTATTGCTTCCAAGTCTACACCAAGGAAAGTAGATCAATATTTATCTCTTAAAAAAAAGTTTAAAAGAAACATTTTTGTCTGCTGAATCTTATCACTTCATTTCAATTGAAAAGTAAATAAAATTATACTCAAGAATACTTGATGGCTCTCCAAAAGTTTTGAAGATAGTTTGTGAGGCTGGTTGTTGTGCTTCAGACTTTTCTTTGGAGGCTTTTAAGATCATATTTCAAAAGCTAAGAATATTTAAATAAAAAATGGGCACTTTCCCAAGTGCAAGAGACACCTACTTGCTTCCCATTAGAATAGATTTTTGGCACCTGCTAACACTTGTTACACTTGCTACCTACAGGTGATACCGTATTGTTCAGCTCATATTTTCAGGTCAATTAAATTGCCCCACAGAAAAAAAAAAAAAAGAAAAAAAGAAAAAAAGGTGATTTTCTACAGGAAGCCAAATATAATACATGATTAAAACTGTTTGGAACATTTTCTGGAAGAAACTTTGTTGAAACAGGATTATATCACAGCTGAAAAACCTACAGTCATACATCTGTTCCCGTCAGGGTCTTAAGAAAAGTCTAGCTTTGAAACTCATCCAGAAAACAAAGAAGTGATGCTTGGTCTCTCAGTATTTCTGCATATAAAGCAAATTCCAAATTGTCAACAGGTTTACACAGGTAAGAAAAATAAACAAGCAGACAACAATTTTTTATCGTTAAAATATGAAATCAGAAAAAAGAAAACTAAATTTCGAGAGCCGTTCACAAACTAAATCATTAGTTATTTCAGGGTATTTATGCTCTTCAAGGTATGGATGTTCTAAACTTTCTATGCTGCAGATCAGTAACTGAAATTACAGAAAGAAATTATAGTTTTAATTTTTTTATTACATCTAGACTTAGATTTCAATTATATCTAAACATGTATTTATATTTTCATAAGAATAAAACATGTTGCCTGCTTTAGTTTCAATTTGTGTGCCCTGGGACCTTTCATTTATATTCAGTTAATGTCTGAAATTAAATGGATAAATTTATGTGATATAAAGTTGAAAGATTTCTTTCTTATTTTCAGTTTAGTTTAAGGACAGTACCAAGTATTTTTTAATTATGCTGATAGAAGGAGCTTGTTCCAAAACTAGTGTTCTCATGGAAAGCTATATTCTTATGGCTTGAGCTGAACAGAATGGAACAATTTTACTGCTTTAACTTTCTTGGAAACACTGGAGATTCTGGAGATTAAGTATTGTTTCTGTTATATTCCATTCCTTTCACTGTGAACAAATAATTCAATTTCTCTCTCCAGTTTGGCGCATCTAAAGCATTTAAAACTGTATTCAACTTTCCCATCTTGTCTAGTTGTCTTGGAAACTATCACAGGAAGGAACCAGAGCTGATTTTTTACATCTATTTTGCTTTTCAAAATTCTCTAGTTTAGCTATCAAGTGAGTTACTGAGCACTACTAAAATATTAAAATAAAATACTTACTGGCAGGCAAAAACTGAGGGTCTTTTGCAAGTTGGAAATTAAAAACCTCCAGCCCAAAGGAAGAAATAAAGACTCAAAAGAAAACTTGGACACATTAAGTTTAAAAGTGACAACCTATTTTCTCAATGGGTTTGCGTTTGTATGTCTGATTTTGTTATTTTAAGGCCAGTTTAATTAGTAATGCTAATTAGTTAAAATAAATGAGATTCTCATATATAAAACCAAGGAAGTTTCAAAATCAAATTTTCATTAAAAAGTACACTTCTGACAAGTTTGGTCCGTCTGGTATTTTTGTTTAACATACGTGTTTCTAATTTAAAAAGGAGAATTGTTCAATTTCTTAGAAGAAGTTAATATATCATTTATTTCTATGTTTTATGTTTATGATTGTCCAGTGGGATAACAGAAATTGTAAATGATGTACAATTTGACATTTTGCTATCCATTCTAGGGTCTCCCTCTCTTCACTGTCACCACCAAGACTGGCAAGTTTATTAGCATAAAAGAACAGCTAATTACCCACATTAGGTGTCTAATAGTGCTAAATGCTACAATTAATAGCAAATTGTGACTAACATCACCCAAACAAATGTTTCTGCACAAGATTTTTCAAATTAAAAAATAAATTGTGTATGTCCTTTTTAAGTGTCTGGCTCCTGAACACAAAAGAGAAAATAGGGGTTGGTGATGAAGCTGAATGGCACCAATAAAAGCGTTTTCAGTGTCTGCCCAGCACGAACATTTTAGCAGAAGTGACTGACGTGTATTATGGCTGCTCTCTGAAGAGACAGAGGAATAAATAGTTCTTGAGCACTGTCAGTATTCCTGTGTGTAGAGGACTTCAAACCCTTATCACAGTGACATGGCACATATTTTAAGTGATCACAGCTTCTGTCCTTTTTATATATTTCAGCATTGAATCAGTTTTGGATCGTTTAAATTTCAGTGAGAGTTTGGGACCCCCTGTGTCCACTGTATCACCTCAGTCATACAGGCCATCTTTGCAATTTGTAATGAAATCTAACAGGTAACAACCTAGAAAGTTTACCAGTGAATATATGTGTGTGGTCTCAAAGATGACTGCAATATTAAATTTATGAATCAGAAAGCATGTTTTCATAAATATGGTTATGTTTCACACACACACATTCATGGAAATGAATTATGAGCACGTGAACATATTCCATATCAGGCTGTCTCTCCCTTCACATGAAGGATAATATTAGTGATTCTAGTATTGCCCAGATTCATGCAAAATATTTAAGCAACAATGATCTAAGCATATTTTCATTTCCCATTCTCAGATGAGGAAACATGCCTGCCTGGAATTCATAGATGTTCTTTTGGAAAGGGCATTTGATCAAACCCCTGAAGAATCCCCTTCCTGATATCTAGGGTATGAATAAGCCAGTTCTTCACAGAAGAGCAGAGCATGGAAGTAACAGCTGTAAGAACAGGTCCTTCAGAGGACTCAAGGTGGATCAAAGAAGAAATAAGAAATGAAAAGCAGCAGTTTCACATTCTGGGCGAAAGCATCCAGGTACATGGAAATAGTGTGCTAGTACCAAACTAGTCCAGTGGCCATGGAGGTTATTCTGTACCACCTCAAGGCTTGCCAGGGTGGGAGTAGGGGCTCTCCCTTCAGAGGAGAAGGGTGTTCCTTCAGTGGGGAGAAAACGTGGTGAGGAAGAGCCAGTCCCATTTTTACAGACTTTCCATGTATAAAATTTCTTTGTCTTATGCTTCTTGTTATTAATATTGTAGCTGTTGCTGCTCATTTTCTTATCTCATTGTTATTTCCAGTAACTTGCTCTTATCTCAAGCTACGATCTTTCCCTTTTGTGCTTTCAATTGAAGGTGGAGAGGGAGCAAGCAGTGGCATGATTTTAGTGGGATTACTAAATTGGAGAGTACCATTCCAAAACCATGACAAATTTAATAAAATCCATCAGGACAGACTTGATAAAAGAGTTAGTCTTAACCTAGGCTAAGTTGAAACTTATAGATGTAACAAATATATGACACCAGCAACCATTTCCCTTCGTAGGCTGTGATCAAGACTTATAATATCAGATTCATCTGTACTGTCTTTCAATATATTTGCATTGTGCTAACATGAGCAGGCTCATACAAGCTCTTGAAAGAGAGAGGAGTTCAAAGACGCTCCAGGAATGGAGCATAAGTGAGATGTGACCTGAGAGTATGGGTAATTGATGTTAAGAGAATTGTGAGATTTGTTCACATAACAACAGAAAATAAGAAAAGGGAAAACTGTGCTCTTCTGTTGAAAAATAAGGAGATTTTAAGGCCTATCTATCCTGTCTATTCTGCTATCGTGTATTTTTAAATTGACTCTTCATGAAAGAAAGACACTTGGTACTCTGACTCAGTGCACAGTATTATATCCACCAGCAGGTGAGAGTTTTTCCATCTCACAGTTTTATTACACTCTGATTATTAGAGTGACTTATTGTTTCCATTTGTGTCACTTTTCTTGTATGAAAAATAAATCATAGGCTGACCAATTCTGTGGCACAAAGAACTGTGAGACAGGACGGGCCATCTGTGCTTCTCAATTTTCCATACTGGCTTTTAGACACTAATTTTTTCTAACCATGTTACTTGTAATAAGTAGTAAAAGTGCTGACTAGACATCAACCCAGGTGGTTCACAAACAGCAGCATTGATTTGAAAACCTAATAGAGAAAAAAAGTTGGAAAAGATACATGGATATTCTAGCAATATTCCTGAGAGTGCTAGTTGAAGATCTCATAAGAAAAAAAAACTAATAAAGATCTAATAAAATTGAGGGTACTTTTGAAGGCCATTTAAAAACCCCATATCTATCAGATGAGAATCAACCACAGAATGGTTGAGATTGGAAGCAGCCTTTGGACACCTGGTCCAACCTCCCTGCTCAAGCAGTGCTACTTACTGCCAGCGCTTAGGCATTTGAATGTCTCCAAGGAGGGAGATTCCACAACCCCTCTGGGCAGCCTGTGCCAGTGTACCATCAACCTCATAGTAAAAAAGTGTTTTGTGATGTTCAGACAGAACACCTGTGTTTCAGTTTGTGCCCATCACCTCTGCTCCTGATAGTGGGCACCACTGGAAAGGGCCTGACTAGGTCTCTTCTGCATCCTTCCCTCAGGAATTTCTGCACACAGATGAGCTCTCTCAAAGCCTTCTCTTCTCCAGGCTGAACAGTCCCAGATCTCTTAACCTTTCCATGTAGGAAGGTGCTTCACTTCCCTAATATTTTTAGTGGCTTTTCACAGGATCCTTTCTAGTATATCCATGTCTCTTTTACTGGAGACTCAAGAATAGGACACACTATTACAGATATGGCCTCAACAGTACTGAAATAAGGGAGAAAGATCACCTCCTCAGACTTGCTGACAATGCTTCCCATAATTCAGCCTGGAATACCCCTATCCTTTTTTGCTGCAAGGGTACATTCTTGGCTCTACCATAACTCCTGAGCCCTTTTCTACTCCCAGGTCTCACTTTCCAACGGGGTGGCCCCAGCATCTGCTGGTGCACAGCCCTTTTCCTCCCCAGATGAAGGGTTTTGCACCTTGTTGAACATCATGAGGCTCCTTTCAGCCCATTCCTCCAGCTTGTCAAGGTGCTTTTGAATGGTAGCACAGCCTTCTAGTGTATCAGCTGCTCTGCTCAGTTTTGTGTCACTTGGTCACTTGCCAACAGTGCTCTCAGTCCCACCATCCTGGTCATTAAAGAAGAACTGAGCAGGACCAGACCCTGTGTGATTCATTGGTGCACATGGCTAGCTACTGGCCTCTAGCTAGACTTTATACTGCTCATCAACACCCCCTGGATGTGGTCATTCAGTCAGTCTTCAGTTTACCACACTGTCTGTGCATCTGGCCCATACTTCATCAACCCCTCAGTGAGGATCTTATGAAAGAAAGTGTTGAAAACCTTGCTGAAGTTAAGGGAGATAATATCCTTTGCTTTCCCTTCATCTCTCAGGGAAGTAATTTCGTTATAGGAAGTCATCAAGTTGGTCAAACATGATATAAGAATATTTCTTAATACATCCATCAAAAGTGTCTTTTAATTTTCAGTGCTTAGTTCACATTTCAGAAGCTAAAACCATTAAAATAAGAACCAAAAAGAGTATATCACATAAGCTTTAATAATACAATTAAACACCGCCACTATATAGACCAAGAAAATCTTTTTTTTATCTCAATTACTGGAATTGAGATTCAAAACTTTATTAAGAAAACACTATGCTAGGAACCTGGTTCTGATATACATAAAAAAGAGCTCAATTTGTGAGTTCTGGTCAGTTCACTGGTAACCTCAAGTCACAATATCTCAAATATTTAAGTTATGGAATTTCTTTCCTTGTTTTCTTAATTCTCCACAAACGATTCACTGATTGGCCCCCAGTGTTAAGCAAGCGACATATTTTTAAGCTTGGATGATACTGCTTGATATGAATGTTCATTGCTGTTCTCTGTGCTTTCATGTCTATACACTTAAAGCAAATCTTATTTTTTTCTCCTAGACATAATTTCAGGCTTGAGCAGTCTTTTGATCAATAGTAGTATCATCTGCAGCACTATAAGTTCAAAGAGCAAATTCAGTAATGGAGAAATGCAGTTGTCTGGGTAAGATTGGAGACAATGAGATATAAATGGAAAAAGGGAGATGAGTGCAAAACAAAACAAAAATCTCGGTGCTGTACTCACTGTTTTTGTACTACATTGTTATTTTCTTTTAGTTACTTATAAAGTATGGCAGGCCATCAGTCTAGGAATTAATTGTTGGATTTAACTTTTGATGGAGCAATACTCATGAACATCTGATTTCAGTTGTCTAAAAATTCTACATATGAAGTAGTGCTTTGTTTATACTCATTCTAGGTGGTGACGTATCTATTGGGTTTTATCACATAGCATGCACGTATTTTGGGAAAATGAGTCAGTCCTAGCAATTGCCCCAAATTGAGTCTTTTGTTCTTTCAGTTCCTTCTTGCACACTCTGTTATCATAACCATTGCTTTTTCAATGTACTCTCTGTTCCCTTTGTCATAGTCAGTTCAGGAAAGTAAAGATCAAGGTGACTTCTCTCTAGGAGAGGTGCCTCCATTTCTCAAAAAATTTATAAAGGTAGTAGCTGTAGATGTCAGACTCCAGTTAGCAGCATATATTCTATATTTTTACGTTTTTATATTTTAAGTAATAACAATTCTTTTTCCAGACACATTCTGCTTGTCTTCATTACTGTACTTGACTTTGCAATAGTTTTATGTAAGAGGAAGAAGAATGGGGAAAATGATCTCACTGAGAGCTTTCAAGAAAGCAGGAAATCAACTCTGTGTTGCCCAGGCTGAAGATCCTAGCAACTTGTGATGCTTTAACAGATGGACTTAATGATCTTAAAGGTCTTTGATTCTGTGATTCTACATTTATTATTTCCATTTATTAAATTTAAAAAAACCCTAAAGATTTTGTCTTTATGCTGAGCCTTTTATGTTATTGATTCCTAAGTAGTGTTAAAACAAACACATATTTAGTGTTACTGTGTATTGAAGTTCTTGTTGGATTATGAAAGCAACACTATTCCACTAATTTGAAAGGAGGTGAAGCATACATGGTGCAGCCCTTCCCTGCACTGAGATACTGTATCAGCCATTTAATCCAGAGAAAACTAAGCACTCTTTGCTTGATTCTTCTTGCTATACAGGAGCATATCTTTTCAGAGTAGAGCATGTTGCATTCCCTGAGTCAGTGAAGCAATGTTAGCCTTCTCTAGCATATTTCAACTCACCTTGTAATTTAGAGAGTTCATTTAATATCCTTTAGACACTACTGAAACCTTTCATTACATGTCTGAGGAACTGAGGTCAGCAGTATTCTTTAAAATTGCATAGCTTCATTGCTATATTTGGTGATCAATAAAGTCAACACCAGTAAAAATGTTTAACATTTTGTCAACTCTTAATTTAATATTTTACAACTCAAAATCATTTTGTCAGCTCTTAGTTTAATATTTTTTGCCCATTTGAGAAGTTTTCAAATTGGCCACAATTTATTGCAGACATCTGTTTCTGTTTGTCTGCAAATAATGAAAACCTTCTCTAGCTAGATCCAGAAAAGGAACCTTACAATGTACTAGGGTTTTTTTGTTTGTTTGTTTTTTTGTTTTTTTTTTTTTTGCCAATGAAGTCACTTAAAATTGCAATTGCTTTCTTTACCTGAATCAAGTGTTTCAGGTATTCCCACCAAGTATATTTAGCGATAATCCCCCTTAAAGAAATTCTGAATGAAAAATCAAAACTAGATCAGTAGCACCTACATGTTAGGGCAAAATAAGCTCCAAATGCTGTTGCAAAGTTCAGTGTAATATGGTCTGGAGGCAACAAAATGGAAAAGTATCTACTAACAAGATAAATCCTACATATGAGGAGAGGATATTAAAAAAAAACCCAAAAAACAAATCTAAGACATAAAGACAAGTGGCAGCTATTAGATTGTAAATTAAAGTTTAGGGGTTATTTTGGTAATTTAATTTCTTTCACACAGAACTGATTTTATTTTATTTTTTACTTTATTTTTTCTTCCATAAAATGAGACGTCGCATTTCTTATCTTTTGGAACTATTATGGTTGCCTTTCTCTTAAGTTTATATTGGTCAGAGCTGCAGTTCACAAACTTCCATGTACTCAGATTTCTAATCAAGTTTGGGCTGACATGTTCTACTTGTCTGCACACATGTTCTGAAGACATAAAAAAAGAGAAACTTCAACCAAATTGTGTTATCCTTTGTCTGCCACAGGCTAAAAGGGTACACACAGTCAGATACTGTGGCTCAGATGACATGTGATAACTTGAACATTATTCCTACTGAATTAAAAACAAAATTTGACTTGATGGATCTGAAAACACCTGTAGACACTCTTAGATACTTAGACACCGTTTAAAGAATTTTCTTGGAATACCAGCTGAGCTCTTTGCTACTTATACTCCAAGCATTCAAAAGCTGAAGAAAAAGCATGAATTTTCAAATTTTCACACAGTAAATGGAAAAGCAAGTGTTTTAGAATAAATTTTGATGAAAAAAGCACGCAAAGCATTGCAGTACAGGTTAGCACATTTCAGCTGGGATCACTAAATCACTGAGAGTGCCTTAAATCCAGCAGTGTGTTCAAGAGTGGTAGAGGTATTTGAGATATCTCTGTTCTCAGATACCTCCTGCTGAGTTTGTCTTTCAGAACATAGTCCTTTTTTACTCCCTTTGAAAAATGACACTGATCAGTCCTTCTTTTTTTCAAGGCACCTCAGCACACAGTTTCAAGGCATGGTGTACTGAGGTAGTGGGACATACAGATTCAGCAGATATTTGTCTTATGAATGTTTGTGGCAGAAAAAAAATACTGCTACATAGAATGATCACAGACTTCTGAGGAGAATATCCCCAGCAGAAAAAACATAGAGTCTGGTGGTTAAACTTCTTGAAAAAGGTAGAAACATTTAAAATACCTCAGCCTGAGGAAGTTGCTGAATTTAGCTGGCGGATACCTTCAGCACTAGTCTTTATCCTCCAGTACTCTACAGATACTACAATGTTATTACACATAACATAATATCCTCTGGCCTAATGCGGATGATCTAACTAGACCATTTTTTTCCTTTATGCAGTCTAAGACCATACTGAATAAGGCCTAACAGAATCTGTGAGTAGGTAAGATGCAAGCAGCTTGAGGCCAGTAATTGGACACTCAGATGTGCATCACAAAGCTCCTTTTGATTTGCATAGTTCTCTGTTCTAGTTTTCACCAGTGACCTATTTAAATAAGGGGAAAACACTAGGGCAAATAGTGTATTTAATATGCTAATCATAAAAGATACTACAAAGGCCTTTCATTAATATATGCCACCACCCAGCATTGCCTACTTCATGACTAGTTTACAAGCATCTTGTTCCAGAAACAAGCAACTCTTGCTGATTTAAATGTCAATCAAGCAACATCAGCATATGGTCTTCTTTCATACTCAGATAATTCTGCCAACAGTCTCATGGACACTAGAAACCATTATTTTGGAGAAAATTCCCCTTTGGTTCTCAATTTGAATATCTTCCACAGCATATCAGCCTATTCCAGTTTCTGGTATTAGTTTGACTGCATGCGTAGCAAGCATATAGAACTGCACCAGTTTTTCTGCATGACTAATGCTCTCAAGCAAGCAGAGAGAGAGAGACAGCCACACCAACAACACGCCCACTACCTTTTTGCATAATATGTACTTTACACTCACCAATCTGTTCACATACAGGGATTTTTCTTAAGTCATTGTAACCAAGAATTTTAAAGAGATAACGTAAGGAAAATGACTGGCAGTAAAAAAAACCAAACAAGCTGGACAAAATACCATTAAGCAAATGTACTGAGACCAAATTACTTCTGTTCAGAGCTATTCAAATATTTATTCAAAAAAGGTGTAGACAGTTTTCATGTTCACACAGTTGTGCAGTCGCTGACTGTACTAATTTTAAGAGCCCTCAACTTACGTACCATAAACCAATATATTCCATTCCATCTAATTTAGGATAAACTGCAACTTTAATAATGTATGTAACATAATACATAATATATCATATCTTATATAGATGATACAAATATATATGTATAATATATTTAGATATATAACTTTTTTATAAACTGAATAAGCACTCAGCCTTCATGAAGCTCATCAGAACATATTCTCTGTAATTAAGCAACTTGACAGAGAAATTGCAGTCACCAGTTATAGACACTGTTCTTTGGAGCAGAAGTCGTGCTATGACTTGGAGAGATTCGTGTGCCAGACAAGTATCTCCGCACAACAAGAAAAGTGATTGGCCGTGCTCTGATTGCAGCTACTCATGACTACTAAAGTTACAGCATTTGGCTCTACAAAGAGAGGCCATAGGGTCACAAAAGTTTTCTGGGAAACTTGCAACTTCTTTGAACTTTCTTCTTTAGCTCCAACTACTTTTATTTTATCATTAAAGGAGAGGATCAGAGGAAACCTGTTCAGTGGCATAATTAAATGTATATGGAGTTAATCCATGTTTAATTTGAGCAACATTTACACTTCATCACATTGTCTTTCCTGGAATACCAGAAAGATAACTTTACCCAGCCACCACACTGCTATTGTGCTCCTTGCTTCATGTTCAGCAAATTCAACCACAGAACAACAAAATATTTTTAATTTATCTCAAGCTGAGAAATTTTAAACTTCACTACAAATATTTCTTTATTTCAGACAGCCTGAACTGCAGTATGTACATGGGAAATTGGTGAGGACAGTGTGAAAAGAAAAAAAAATGCAGTGATAGAACATCTACCATAGTTGTCTGTCTGTGGTCTGATTTTTAGACAGGAGAGAGTAAGTTGTGCCCAGAGTGCTAGGGGGCCATCAAAACTCAAGCCCAAGGCAGATCCAGTTGTGGGAGGGCATAAATCTGTGCTTCAGCCAGGTGAGATCAACTTTCATTTACTGCCTGGTCTGTGCTGGGTGCAATTTGGGTTACCGCCCTGGATGCATGGATTGCACGTGATTGGGAAACTGCTAAGAGACATATTGTTTGAAAGTCAGAGCAGGAAACTCACTGAGAGGGGTGACTGAGGTCTCTCTATTTAAGTGCCTATTCCCTTCTGAGCTTTTGTGATGAACAGAGATAACCATCTGTGCTCAATTGCTAGTTATGGTTTTGTAACATCAGCATCTGCTGATAAAGAAAATAAGGGAATGTGTGCCTGCAATAGCTGAAGCCTCATTTACCACATCAGAATTCACTTTCTAATTGTTCAGTTTTATTTTAGTCAGAGTCCAGATGTTGTCACTCCTTCTGCCATCAGAAATTATCTAGACTGAGACATCCTTAGAATGATGTAATTGATAGATTTTTGTGCTTGGCTATTTTTTTCCAATATATTCTGGATCTTTATAAACAAATAAAAAGTATATTTTTTTTCCTTCATATATCAAATAAATTAAAAGAAAAATGTTTTCTAAAAAGTTGTTTTTCTGTGTAACCACACCCTCTCAATCTAAAATTATAGTTTTAGACAAGGGAGAGATGAAAGCGAAATCTCCTGGAAGATCACAGAACATATGTTTCTTTTGTGCCAGCTGTAAAATATTAGTTCAGAATGTCTGCCTGTATGCTACTGAGAATTCTTGACAAATTTTAATATTGCAGCACATGATGTATTAAGTCATAAAAAATCCATCTCACTCAAGAATGGCTCACAATCACACACCTGCACTAAACACAGTGGGCGCTATTTTGAGAAAATGTAACTATTTGATACAAAGTGGAGTATTTCAGACTAAAAATCCCTGTTAGGTTTGCATTGAACCCAGTGGAAAATTTAACAGAGTATGGCACGATATATTCTCAGTGTCTGAAGAATCTCCTATTGGGGGGAACTCCTTTGCCACTGGAACTGCAACAGAACACTTGCATGGCTGAGGACAGTCAGCCTGGGTCTTCTGGGCTTGCAGCTTGGGGCTCGTATGCAGCCGTGCCACAGCAGAGATGGTTACATGGAGAGTGGCTCAGTTGTCTCTGTGCTGTGCTTCCAGGGGCCACAGAAACTGAAACACCGTGGGAAAAGGCCTGAACTGGCTTGCACAGACTTGTCAGCTAGAGATCCACATGGCAGGTGAGCATCTGTATTTCTTCAGAGCCCAAGCAGTTGTCTGAATGTTGTACCCACACTTGTGCAATGCTGTCTGTAAGCATCTGTACCCCTGTGAGCAGTCTACATGGCACAGTGAGTCTGGAACTGAATAAACCATCAATGGCTTACTGATTCATTTAATGAGAATTTTAAAAGGAAATAGGAATGAATTTTACATTTTACATCAATCACAATCTCACTCTCCCTACAGTGAAGTCACTTCCCAGCAGTTTTCTTTGACAAAACCAAACATAAACTAAAGAATAAATTGAATAACTTCATAAATTTAAGAGCTTCAGTAGAAAGACCAGAGACTAGTCCTTAAACATATATTAACTATACAATGAATTAAATACATCAGAGGGGTTATTTTCCACGATGCTTGAAGATGAGGTGAAATAGACATGGTAACAATGAAGAAAAATATAAATGTCAGAAGAATATCTTTGTAAAGGCATCAGCAAAGGAAGCAACTGAAGTAGAAACCTAAAATATGATTTCATAAGAAGATTAGTGTAAACATGAAAAATACAGGATCATTTAGAGCATAACAAGAAAATCCATTTTTTTATATTATGGCGGGGGTAAAGCCCTGTGACACTCACTGATGAAAATGAATATTTAAAGAAATAGTTTGCTCAGTGTTAGAAATGAAAATGTATTGAGTTTTCTGGCTCAAAACAGTGTTTAAAGGGAAAACTTCAAGTAAAAGAGACAAACATATTAATGGATCCAGATCTCAGTTTCAAATTACAAGCAAAAAAATTATTACAATATTAAACATTAAATAAATTTGCTTTTCTTAGTCCGCTTGTTTCAGGTGAATATTTTTCCACATCACACATATTATTTTGAACAGAGAGGATCAAACTGACTTTGTTCCTGGATTACTTTTTTACTCAAGAAATTTTTTCCTCTAGGACAGGATGCACGCTACCTCTATGAATAGAACTCTTCACTTGTGAGTTATCATTAAATATAATCTTACAGAAAAATTTGAAAAAACTGGAGGATTGCAATGGAAGTCCAAAAGAAATAAGACTCAATGCATTTCAGTATCACACAAGGTAAGGACTTATAGATAAGAATAAAATTGGTTTCAGGAGCATCTGTACAAACAGTAGGATAGCTGAAAATAAGGACGAAAAAGATCATGGACATCTTAAGGAAATTTTCTTCTTTCAAAAACGCCACAGAAAAAAGAACTTTCAATGCAATGATATACAGAATTGCAGCAGTTTGGAACATTATAATGGTTTCCATTTCTTCTGTATCCTCAGTTTGGTCTTAGCTGGAAGTCAGTAGCATTTTAACTTGATGCAACTCTTCCTTCTACCCCAATTTAAGGTCTAATGATAAGTGCACCAAAAACCCCTCTAACCCTAACCAAAAAACCCCTAAATAACCCAAGGTGTGGCATTGCTGCTTGCATATGCATATACTGTAATAAAACATTTGTTCAACTGAAATATTTCACTTACTAAAGCAACACGTGAATACTCTTTGCCACCTTTTAACTCCTTTTTTGACAGTACTTTTTATATCTTAACCCCACATATTCTTGCTAAAGTTCCATGTAGCATGTCCAAAGGGCACTGATGCTGGTGAATGGTCTGGAGCACAAGTCTCATGAAAAGCAGCTGAAGGGGTGAGGTTGTTCAGAGAACAAGGAGAAAGGGAGGCTGAGTGAGGGCAGACCTTATTGCTCTCTACAGCTGCCTGAAAGAAGGCTGCAGCCAAGTGGAGTTGGTCTCTTCTCCCAGGTAACCAGTGACAGGACAAGAGGAAATTGGCTCAAGGTGTGCAAGGGAAAGGTTAGATACGATATCAGGTAGCATTTTTTCACTGAAACTGTGGTCAGACGTTGAAATAGGCTGCTCTGGGAAGTAGTGGAGTCATCACCCCCGCAAGTGTTCAAAATGCATGTGATTGTGGCACTTGGGAATATGGTTTAGCAGTGAACATGGTGGTGCTGGGTTAATGACTGGACACCTCAGCGATCTTAGAGGTCTTGTTCAAGCTTCGCAATTCTACGATTCTGTGTTTTAACTTCATATATCATTTTAATCCCTAGAAAAGTTTGATGCTATAAAAGATGGCTGCATACATAGAAACAGAAGTTACATACCTCGTTTTAATGGAAGGTAACAAAGAAATACATTTAAATTTGAGTAAGTAGGGAGTTAAGCAATAAAACCCCAAAAAATTCAAATTAATGTGAAAGGATAGTCCCAGAACACAAATAGGAATTTGAATAGGAATAAATCACACAAAATCAAAAGAGCATCAGAGAATTCTCAATGCAACCAGAAGGGCATTGAAAAATAATAGTTCTGACTGCCATATATAAAAATATACAAGAAAATACAAATAGACATACATATACAAAAAATATACATATCCAAAATAGAAAGAATTTTCAAAATAAAATTCAAGAATCTTTAGCTATGGGTATGAACAAGATGACCACAATAAGACTTTCCCCCAAGCACAATATTTTTCTTGATAAATCACCCCTACCTTGTATATCTTCAATAAATATTTTCATAGTACATATGTTTGCCGGCTTAGATCAAATGATCCTTTTACCTCTTGTGCCAAACAAATGCTTTCATGTCCCTTCAACTAGGTTTCTGGTCAAAGCATGCCACTCTGTATTTCAGCATCTACGTATCCTTGCACCAGCACTGGATACCATTCCTTGCCAGGTGTAAATCTCTGCTCCGAGGGGCAGCTGCAGTGCTGTGCTCTGAGGATGTGACCTTGCAGTGTCTCCTCAGAACGCCTCCTCCCTGAAGTGCAAACGCAGCCACAGCTCCGCCGAGGCGTAGTGAGATTGCAACGAGCACAGCTGAGAGCAGCCCTGCACAGAGCACACCAATGCAAGGTCAAACCTTGCTTTCATTCGTGAGGCAGAGACAACTGAAAAGTTTTGACTGATTTTCTGTATAGAAGAAGCCATACCAAGAACCAAATGTCAGAATTCTGCCTGGCCAGGCCTTCAGCTACAACCTAAGAATAATTACCATATATTCCAACATTTGCAGGAGTTCAAGTTACTTACTTGATAAAATGTCTTCTTTAAGCAGGGAATAGCAAGCATTAGAAACATCTGCCCAGCTGCAGAAACATTACAAGCTGAGTCTGTTATCCAAGGGATTGCAGTGCCACAGCTACTCAACTTAGCCACATTTAAAGGACTTGCAAACACCACCCACAACACATATAATCACAGAAATGCATGTAGAGAAAATGGAGAAGAGATTATTAATATAGAGAAAATTTTCAAAATCAAAGAAACAAATTTTATAAGAATTGTGGTTTAGATACATTCTGAGATTAAGATCTCTTGTCTGTGAGGAGGGCTATGGTGGAAGTACTAAAATACAACACATGAAGAAAATTAAATTAAAGAAATTAGTCCGGGTTTGCGGCCCATGTTTGAAAATTAAGAGGTTAGTATGAATACAGAAATGCTAATAGTCACCTCTACTTCTCATTCTACAGAGTTAATAATTTCTTATAACCAACTCCATAAAACAATCTGCAAGTAAGAGGTTCTGAGATACAAAGGGCCTGTCGGTTTTTAAAGTTCAAGCATGGGCTGTTGAATTCATGTGAACATGCACACTTGGCTGAAAATTTGTAATGTCTCAAAATATATTTTCTGAGGACACTTTAGATATCTGAGAAGTGGCAGACAACAGAGTTCAGTGCCCTTCTGCATTATTTACCATAACCTAAAGTCTAAACCTGGCCTCAATCTGGGCTTATGAGCTATTTTAAATTGTTCAGCAGCCTTAGGAAGGTTGAGAAATACTTTCCCTCAAAGCATTCTGAAAAATTCCTGCTTATTCTTTTGCCTTCCCCCAGTTTCCTTTTTAAAAACATTTATCGAATTTACAGACTTGGTTTTGTTCCAAGAAATAGGAATCTGAGTATTGACCAAAAAAAGGCCAATAATTTATTATTAATCACTTATTATAACTGTCTTCTCCCATTTAGTCATTTGGTAATTAATTTTAATTCAATTTATTAATAAAATTGCAAGATAATATTTTTCAAATAGTTTTTATAATCTTTACTGTTCAAAAACTTAGAATGTGTTTCTGCAGAATCACTCATTTATATCATGAATTATTGTTCCTATTCTGCAATTTGTGTTTTTATTGTTTTTAACAGAAAACTGCTTAAGAAAATAACTAGCATAAAAATTTCTATCTAAATTACTTAAACTTTCAGGCTTAACTAAAACTCGTATGACAATATATAGTCATGAGCATTAAGGCTAAAATCTATAGGTAAAAGTGGATTTCTTACAGTTTCTTATGAATAAAAGTGCACAGTTCTACCAAAAGTAGCCAAAATATTACTGGAGGAAATCTGAATTAAGCTTCTTTTAATTATTACTACAGCTAGGGCAGAAAAGACAGCTTTTGGATTTGTAATATTTCAGTAAGAATTTACAAATTTCAAATTTATGATAGGATGAGGCTGAAAAAATATTTTTTCTTGGGGAAAAAGGTAGAAACTAAGAATTCCTGTTTCACTGTATTTTGCTTTCCAAATGTTTTTTGTTTGTTTTTTTGTTTGTTTTTTTGTTTTTTTTTATGAGAAGCCAAAACAAAACAAAAAGTGTTTTGATTAAGTTCTACATTTTGTTTGCAAAGATTGGTTAAAATTATTTTAGCCATCAGTAGTAGTACAAATATGTCTAAGGTGAAGAAATATGTGTAGTTATTATATTACTATAGCATTATCTTACTACTGTAGCTAGTAAAACGTGCATGCTCTAGACATTGATGAGAAAGTTTTATTCTGAAGATGATGACATGGTTTAACTCAGAGGAAAACTGCTTCAAACACACTTCAGCAGAGGCAAATCTGAACATTAAGCATGGGCTTACAAGATGTCTTAAGTAGGGCCTGAGCTTTTTATATGATGCTTGGCCTAGTTTTCATCTTTTTAATTTCCTCAGAAATATGACATGCCCATAAAAAATATTTTTGTAGAGCATTGATACATATCATCAACAACTACAAAGTAAAATATACTTCCAAATGAAAATGATGAAAGCAAAATTGTGCTCTTCTGTATGATTTGCCTTGGGACATGCTTATAGGATTCTGGAATTCAGACTTCTATCGCACTACTTTTTGGCAAGGCTGAGGAACAACATGAATACTAAGAGTATTATTTTCAAGTATGTTTTTTCACCCCTGCTCTTTTCAGTAATAGATACAGGCTCAGGTAAAGACCTGTGTTATGCCCATAGGTGTGTGGACACTGTGATACTGGGTTCCACAGCATCTAAAAGTTTGCCAGACATATAAAGGATTGAGATCATAAATATCCAGATCCTGAGATATGCACAGGGAAAACACACTGACATAAGAGGATTATTGAAGTATGAACTTGGGGGTTTAAGGTTGTTACAGTGCCAAAAGGATAATACAGGGCCTTTAGAAATGAAAAAGCTCCCAGGTCTCTTTCTGGAGTTTGCCACTCCTAACTACCTTGGCTCTGCAAAGCTGGATTTAGGTGTATATATAGATAATAGGAATACAAAAGCCTTTGGATAAGGCACCTTAGAAAATGCTGGACTATTAAACTGTAACAGCTGGTGCCTTCCTCTCATTTTATCTATAACATATTTCCTAGCAATTAGCAAGGTTTCAAGGAAAAAAAAAACAAACAACTAAAAAACAACAAAGTACAGCTATTCTGGTATTATATTTTGATGGGAAAATCACACATAAATCAGATTAATGTCAATATTCTTAATGTGGATATTCACCATAATTCAGTAATGTAATCTGGTAATCTAAATATTGAATTGTGCCTTTTGTTTGGTCTAAAATTGGTATTTGAAATAATCAGAAATAATCAGATACCTAGCCAGTATATAGCTCTAATGCAGGGTGTACACGAATGAATCCCAAACTCATTCTGTGTGCAGCAAGCTTTTGAGATAATTTATGGTAAATGTGAACTGCAACTTCAGGGTGAAATAAGATTTTGATAGCAAGCAGTATATTCCCCTTTATTTGTCTCAAGACATTGATTTTATATCAATCTTTCTTTACATTAATCTTTCTTGTCTACATAATTTGTCAGCACATTGGACATCTTCTTGTCTTCAATGTAGCAAATAGACCTATAGACACCCCTCCATCCCTTAAAAAAAAAAACAAAAAAACATTCATTACTTGTTTCTCTGGTTTAAAGGGAAGACATGGATGACAGAATTTGAAACTTCTTCCCCAAACTTCTACAGCAGCCATTATATTTACTAACCTAAACCTGAAAAATCTATGTGAAGACTGAAAATATATTTGCATCTGCCAGCAATCTTTATTAAATAATTGTTCTTTTTCATTCAATCAGAAAGCAAGCTTTAATCATTGTGCAACATCTATGATCATTGCGAAACAAATTTAATTTTTTTTTTCAGTCTGGAACACTAAGTAATTAAATATTTGTATAGGAGTTATAATTAAAGGTGAGAAGCGGAGTTATGCCCACCACAGATTGCTGAAGAGATTGTACAAATTAAGCAATATGGACTTCTGGATGAGGGTTCCACTCCTAGACTGAATATTGTAAGTGTCTGGAAAAGAACCAAGAAAGATGTTTAGTCTGTGTCTGCTTTGAATGCAAGTTTTAGTTCAACAGGAATGCTTTGAAACAGTTTTTTGATTGGATGAGACGGAAAAGAGAACACATAATTAGTGGAACAAACATATAATTTATGGAAGAGAGAGAACCTATGAGGAAGCAGCATGCACAAATGAGATATCCAGCAGCAAAAGGGATCAGGGAGTGATTAAGTTTTGCCAGATACGGTAGCAGGTAAAGTTAATTATTTTGAAATAGTCAGCAAATCTACATGCTAAAAAAATAATGAGTAATCTACACACCTGAGGTTTTAGTTTAGCAGTCCTCAGTAACATACTTAATCTATGTTAATCTAATTTTCTTAGTCAAATGCCTCAGGCTTTCACTTAATCCAAAATTCCAGTTAATCTAAGAGACCACGAAGATAGCATCAGGGTGGGAAAAGCTTGGCAGGGATCTAGTTTAACATGATATGAGCTGCATACATTAATGAGTCAGCGGCAAACTTACCAGCTAGATAAAACATGTAACAGTGACAGGTAGACAAACGGAAAATGAGTCCTGGATCTCCTTGTTGGTGCATTATCACAAATTACTGATTCAGCTCAGAAAATGGCCAAATCATTTTGCAAATCAGAGGAATACAGTAGCTGCCTTGAAATCTTTATAGACTAAGAGACGTGTTAGGAAACACCCTCATCACACACACCCAATCACAGTCCCCCATTTAAAAGTTTTTAATGCAGATATAGGGTGCATTTTAATTAACGGAAAGAAAAAATAGATAGGAAAATATTCAGGACAGTTGCCTAGAGAAAGGCTGAAGGAAGATGGTGGAGAAAGTAGATTGTCCTCTGCTTAGGGGCTGTGGTGAAGTAGTATCTGAAAATGAGTGTGACAGAAAAGGAATAGAGGAGCAATTAGCTTTGCAGTACAACATCAACATGATGTTGTAAAAAGACTACATTACATTCTACTGTAACAAATATATAAAATCTACATAATAAAAACACATGAAGTAAAAGCTTCAGTATATCTATCAGTATATATATACACACAGCAGTAAAACTTCAGCATATAACTATCATCTTTTTCATAACTCACCCCTCGAAATTGTTCTACTTGGTTTGGATTGATAGGTTTGGACCAGAAACATCTAATGGAGCAAAACCTATGAGTGTCATCTTTTCCTCTTTCCTTGTTACTCCTCCTGCCTGCACACCCTAGATGATGTGGACCTACATTTTCCACCGCAAAACAGCATCTCTAGGCTAGAAGAAATCCTTTGTGGATGATCTCAAATTAGGATTTCTAGTAAAATTATTGTGGGTAAATTGTCCCATTTGTAACCTGGAAGTCTATCTAAACCTTCAAGAAAAGATAGGGTTTTACCTGTAACTTTGCAACAATCAGCACTTGAGATTCAGCAGAAGCCATTTGGTGAGTAGAGATAAAGAGGCAAAAGACAGAGTAATCTTTTCTCAGTCTTTGTAACCACCTTGAAAAGGTAATTAAGGATGTTGCTGTGCTTATAGTGCTTTTCTAAAAGAGATGTGTGAGAGATGCTGTTATTCTCCTGTTGTTCTACTGCTTCTTGTGACTTGGTGAGGAGAAGTGACTTGGTCTAGCATGTAAATGTAAATGCTTTGATGTGTGAGACATGCAGAAGGGGAGTTGGGTGATTTATTTGTTTTTAACCAATATAATGGCAAACAAATAGCATTCCTTCAAATTGCAGCTGTTCTGGACAAGAAGAAGACACTTTGGATTGAGCGTTTACAGCCCTACTTTTACGTGTAATTACATGTAATCTTTTTCCTGCAGGAATAATGGCAGGGTTTTGCTAGGCCCAGTTTTCCTTGGCAGTGATGGCTGCAGCAGAAATGCACCACGACTGTGACTACTGGCCTTGCTTGGAAAGAAGTCAAGCAGTGACATAGTTGTGGCTGTGTGGGAGAGTTGCCTGGCTGGAGCTGAGCTTTCAGGGAATAAAGCTTGGAGACCTGCCAATTAAAGAGCCTTTTCCTCATGTTGACTGCAGATAGCACTAGCAGGGAGAAGCAGGGCTGGACATCTGCCAGAGCAGGGGATGCCAAAGGGTGCTGACTCACAGAGCCTTTTCCTTAAAGCACAGCCCTTGTCCCATGCTGACAATCAGTCCTTTGGCAGTGAAGGAGTCATCACTGCTGGACAGTCACCAAAGCTCCTGTTGGGTGACACACACCAGGATTTGCTGCATATTGCGGCCAGGAAGAAGCATTGGAGGATGATCTGTCAAGTATTTTATCAATCTCAGCTTCAGAAAACAATGTTGAAAGAAGAGTCATAATTTTCATCTTTTCCTGATGGGATGCCCGTGTTAAAATATAAGCACACGTTTACACAATGTTAACAGGTACATACTCAATATTAACAGAATATCTAGATCATGGTATTCTGTTAGGAACATTGATTCATCTAAAAGTTGTGGCAACACACTGAGTGAGCTGACTGGTTCGCAGCCTTCCTACAGATGGCCTTTATTTCAAACTCAGATTTCCTTAGGTCCCATTTTATCTGGTAGTGGCAGTCTGCTCAACAGAGTTCTCACTGAGTTCTGACCCAGTGGTATGAAACTCTTTGAGTAGCAAAACACTCTTTTCTCTCCTAGTGTAGCTTGTTTGGAAATACGGAATCTTCTGTTCCTAAGGTCATCTATCTGTATTTACAATTTCTTCCAGTTCATGATAGGTAGGAATGGCAAAACTAAGAGGAATTATAAAAGCAATGTGACAGAAAATGTGAGACTGGAGACTTTGTAGCAGTTCAAGTAAAGGGTGATGTTTTTGTGGGGCTTGGTTGGGTGGGAGAGGTTAAGATGTCTTCCTTGTGCAAGGTAGGAAGAGAAACATGTTTTGCAGTATTCATGCACATCACCTTCAGGACCACTGCACAGATTAAAAATTTTTAGTTGTTGCTATTTGGGGAATAAAGCCCATTTTCATACCCCAGATGATTGAATATTACTCCTCAAAGATTCCAGACACTGGTCATTTCCACACCCTTGTGCACCTAGTTTGTGTCACCTATCTTGACGGGATACATAGCATTGGATAAAGTTAAGCAATTAATTTTGAAAAAAAATTTTCAGATTATATGTTTCACTTCATCAACTGCAATACAATAATCCATTATTTTTTCTCTTGTATATAATGCCACAGGAATCCTCTCTCGCCTAGATAAATGGTTGCATTTGCATAACTGAAGCTTGGAAATGAGACCACTTGAGAGTTTTAGAAGAATATGATGCAAAATTAGATATCATCATATTTTTCAGGTTTTTGGATATTAATTTCAGATACATTAATTTCTCATTATAATTGGTACTTAGTTAAAATCCTCTTTTTTACTATTCCTTGCTTATAATTCATCATGCATATAAACAGTTCCAGGAAGCTCTATCACATCTTCTAAGAAAAGTTTACTATCTGAAGTGCTTCAATAATCTTCTACTTTTGGTAAATTAAATTCAAATTTGAAATTATTTTTATCACATCCCAGAGTTACAATTTAACTCCTATTAAACTGACTAAGCCTGAAAATCAGGCTTTCCGATAAAAGTCACCTTATTTTAACTGAAACTAGGAAAAAATTTAAGAATTGTTTAAGACTACTATATCATCTTTGTTTTAGAAATAATGTACTGATAATGAAAAGCATTCTGTTTGATTACAAAAGAAAATGGAAATTAATTGTTCAAGAAACATAAGACCTTTCAAAAGTTTTTCAAGATATATTGCTTTCTGCTGGATTTTCTTTGCTAATTCTTGATTCCTTGTGCAATTTTAACTGCAAGAATAGAACGTAATATTTCTCAGAGAAAACCCTCACTAGGATATGGTCAGAAGATTGATTTTGAAAACAATCCATTTTATAAATATTACATACACAGATCAATAAAACTTAAGATCAGATTGCTTTTAACTTTACCCAGGCTACTTCAGTCATCCAGAAGGCAAAAGGTTCAGCAAGAGAGAGGAACTCAGCACATGGAACTTCCACTGCCTTGAACACTGCATTTTTTCTAGTTAAAGTTTTCCACAGACAGTAAAATCTACATCTACTATGTCCATATTCTACAACTAAACAAGGTGCAAAGTTCTAGCAAAAACCATAAGCATGCAATGATGCCACCATTATTTTTATGACTTTTTATGTGGCATACTGGCATCAGTTAACATTCTTTGCATCAAGTTGCATTTCATTTCTGAAAGCATTTTTTGAAACACATGTATTTACAGTTATATTCATGTCTTATGACATGGAAAAAGAAAGGATTCATAATGAGAGTTAGAAGGATGGTTACTTAGAAACACCACCAAATCTTTTTCATGAGGCCTTGGGATTTTCTTTGTGTGATGGTAGAAAATTATTTCAGCCATCTGAAAGTTTCCACTCTTTCTCTTCTTTGAGGAAGGAAGCCATGGGGTTTTCAGGGTGCACATTTACTACTGCACTTGTCTTGTGCAGGATATGGGAGTCTCAGGTTATCTGGTCACTTCCATTTGCAATATTACAACACTGTATTTGTCTCTCAGCTCAGACATACAAGTCCACTGTGGTGTGCAAGGCTTCCTGGATTTGACACTTAGTCTTCTGGGAGAATATCTCAAAAATGTTAATGCCTCACTAAACAAAGCATTTGTGAGCTGGTGCACAAAGGCATTGAGCGATAGCAGGTCTGCTCTTCCCAGACTAATAAATGGATTTGGATCATTGCTGCTTATATCTCAGGAACTCCCAGCTCTGAATATGTAGATAAAAAGCTTGCATCCTCTGGGAAATAGCTCTTTGAGTTTGATTTGTGTATGGAATTAGTGTGTTAATTGATTAAAGGTTAATCTCCATGAAAACTAAGAGCTAGAGGAACACTGACAGGCAGAAAACACAGAAACGTCACTTTGAACTGGAGGTTTATTTAGCAATGTCAAATAAAATTTACCAGCAGAAGATAGGAGTAACTACCTTTGAAACAAAAGTTAGCTCATGGAGAAGAGGTTTTCCAGCCTGAAGGAGGATTGCCAACAGCACAACAGCTAGCAGTGATCCTCTGTTTGCCCACATAATTCTATGTTAGTTTCAATTTTTAATTTTTGCAAATGCTTCACGTGAAAGACCTATTTTGAAAATTTGCAAAATGTGCTACAGAGGATTGCATAAAATCAGTCTGACAAAAAGTATCTTTCTGTAACTGTACAGCAAGTAAATTCTGTAACATAATTATAAATGCAGTTTTGAGACATGACCTATCTCCCTCATGCCTCAGTAGAGGAAAACAAACCATGATCTTTAAGCATCTGGCAGGCTCCAGTTGCATGAACAATCATAAGAGAGTGCTGATGTGCTTTACACGTGTGGAGGAAAATTAGATACTTTGAAGGAAAGTGAGAGGTATAAACATTACATAACATGCCCTAGACATCTAAATATGGCAATTTCACAATGAGTGGTATCAAGAAACTGCTAACTGCAACCCTAGTCCATATGATCAGAAAATGCCAGAATAAAATCAGACAGTGTGGAGAGGAGAGAGATTTTCTGTATCTATGATTACCGTAGAAAGTGATTTAATTTAAAAGAAGGGAGAATTTTTAATTAAAAGAAACAACAGAACGTATTACATACGTTAACCAAATCACTGAAGGGTGATCATTATATAATGTTTAGAAACAGTATGAGCAAGCTAGACTTTCATCTTCCATTACAGTTCACCTCCTAGAAAGACAGACATGATGAAACTGCAGTATATGCTTTATATCTTATTAAGGACAAAAAAGACTCATCTCTTGTTTCACTGCAAGATTAAGGACATGGTTTAATATATAGATTATCTTGTATAATCATCTCCTGTGTATCATTTTACATTCAAATTTGTTAGTATATACAGGTTTAAAAGAATTATGTTCCACAACACATTTTATTTATATATATATGTATATATAAACTCTTCAAAAATACAGTTGCAACAAAACCATCTGCAAATATGGTTAGACATTGTTGCAGTATCGTTTTAGTCAAGTTCCCAAAGTGGCAATGTACCTGCAGTATAAAAAAAGACAATTTTTCCTTTTTCAGGGCATGAAAAAATACATCAGGTAGGGTGAAAAACTGTTTAGATTAGGACAAAAGGAAGATGAGTCATGTCAAGAGACAATGTTTTCTGTATTTACATTCTTTCCTCATGAATAAAGGCAGGTCAGGTTGCTGAAGGGAGATAGAACATGTTCAGTTCAGTTCAGTTCAGTGACATGCACATCTTCCACTGGCAGCAGCCTTGGGAGCTGCCTTCACTGAGCCACCTCCAGAGGAACCACTGTGTGCTTTCCTGGGAATGGCCCCTCTGCCAGGGGTGATGGCCAGAGATCAGAGCATGATTGTTCTGATCAGTTGTTGTGGTCGTTCTGGTTGTTCATGGTTGTTCTGTTTCAGAATTGCAGAAATCATGCTCCCCAGAAGATCTTTCTGGAGAGAAGTACAGGTAGCTACACTTTCCCTGGCTCTACAGATTTCATCATGATTAGGAATGGAGCTCACAATTCAGGATTGTTCTTAATACTTTGAAATCCTAAAGTGAGAATGTAGTGTTAGGCACAGCACATGCCTAGCTGTCCATTTGAGTCTGGTGTTCAAATAGGGATGGGGTATAGGCAGCACACAGAGTAAATCTGTAAGAACAAGATCTGGCAGTGTTCCCTGATGATACTGTTTGTAGGCCCAGGGCTGACATTGTAACCCCTGTGTCCTTAAAGACAGGACCACAGACATCCCAAAATAGAGACTTGAATATAAAAAAAAACAAAATCAAAAACATAAACTGAGAATTCTGGTTAAAATTTCAGCTCCCTGGGAATTCCTAAATTAGACTATATTAAAGTAAGTATTAGCTCAAAGTTTTCTATTTCACTTCCACATTAAGAAAGCTTGTTATTTTTTACTGTGTTCTGGAGAGAATTTTTGGGCTAAATTTTCACTGGGGAGAGGAATTGCAGACAAAGCCAGATGCCCTTCCATAAAGATTAAAAGTAAAGTTTTTGTCCTACAATCAGTGATGCAAGGTTGAAAGTCTAGTATGA
This sequence comes from Irena cyanogastra, assembly GCA_013397155.1. Lineage (NCBI taxonomy): Eukaryota > Metazoa > Chordata > Aves > Passeriformes > Irenidae > Irena > Irena cyanogastra. Next base: position 213,900 of record VWZV01003823.1, on the reverse strand, counting down.
CTTTCAAACAAATGGCAAGTTCCAGGGGTTTCAAAATGTATTTTTAGAAGAAACATATGCTAATCAAGATATGCCCCACATAGTTCAAACAGCATGATTCACAAGGGAACTTCATTAGCCTCAAAGATGAATAGTGTTACAACTCCTGGGAGATCCAATAAAATAGGTGATTTTTAAAAAAAAAAACCCTGCACTCTCCTAGTTAGTCCCCATGGACTTCCAAGAGGATTGGTGGTTTTTTTTCTCTTCTTCCATTACTATTTTGCTGTCACACAGAAGGTAGATTGCCATCTCAGAAAAAAACAGCATTACTTTCCATTCTGCCTGGAATGGACAGACAGATCATTAATGCTGTATAATAGCAGGTTGAGCATGTCCTGTCTTCTGCAAAACTGACAGGTGGGCAACTCATCATCCAAAGGGGACTAGACAGGCAGGGTCACAAAATGCCCCAAAACCACAAATCCAGCAGATTTACTAGAATAAAAGTACTCAATAATTTGTAGATAATTTAGAATGTTATGCCTTGACAAAATAATGCCTGATATCTCTGAACTGTGATAAATAGAGAAAAAAGTGAAAATATAGAATATTGTTCATAATCCATTCTAAAAAGAGTAATCATTGCCAATTTATGTGATGCAACATCTATTGTATTCTTTTTAGCACAAAATTATCAATGAGAGTTTTAAATATTATTTCTGCTTTTTTTTCTTTCTGTATAAGAAGCTATTTTTAGAAAATTAAAATGAAATGGAAAACAACAACAAGCAGAAAGATTTCAGCATTGTGCCATACTTTGCACAGCCTGTGAATTTTTTCTTGAACAGAGAAGCCAAACGGCAAAGCCACTGCTGACATCTTGCAGGCTTCATTTAAATCCTAAATCAGCCTCTCCTCCATGACAGGAACAAATTCTGAGATACCAGAACAAATTCACTCCTGGAAAAGTTCCACAGGAGAGCCTCGGGGCTCTTGTGATATTTCGTTCCTGCACCTGAACTGTGAGTAAGGACACATGAAAGCTATTCGGGGATGACTGGGAGGAGGATGAAGTCACTGTGTCTTCACTGTCAGGTCTGAAGCCAAACTGACTGGCTGTCCATAATCCATTTACCTTCCAGAACTCACTAAGGCCAAGCTGGAGGATATTAACAACTCCTGGCTTTCTCTAGCACACCCCTGGGCCATAGCAGAGAGGATTTGATCTGAAGGCTCTTGTCGGTGTGAGCGGCCAGTGGAGCTGGTCCCTGGCTGCTTGCTGGGCTTTGGGCCAGGATCAGCCAGTGAAGGAATGCTACAGCTGAAATCAGTTTGGCTTCTGGCAGCAAGAAATTAGCATCTGCACATGGACCATTAGCCTCATTAATCCCATTCTCCTCAGCACTAGCTGAAGAATTCCTCTATTCTTAGACAGTAAGGTAGCTTTTCAGTGTTTCTGTTAGGGAATTAGCAAGGCCTTTCCCTTTAAAATAATTAGTAATAATTAGTAGGACCTACAAAGGATTTTAAGTTTCCACATGGCTGCTTCTTCAAATGTATGTGGACATTTTTCCATGAAAACAGTTTGCAGCTGGAACCCAAACTGAAACCTTTTTTCTAATGGCAGGCATTTTTCCTATGGTTGTTTTCCAGTCCTGCGTGATTTGAATCTTTCCATCTCTATCCAGCTTGTATTAAATTTTGAATTTAGAGGTGGACAACCATACTACTTCTTTTTTCTCTCTTTGTTTTTCTGGTAATCAAAAGATTGCAGAATAAAACTTATACATTTTTCTCACTAAATATAGAAAATGATAATTTACACTGTCCATTGCTCTTTATCTGAGAGTTATTTTGCAGTGTTACGTGTAGGTTTTCACCAAACAGCTTGTCCCTAACACACATTTGGACTAGTATTCCATTTCAACTGGCTTTAGCATGTCTAGTTCGTACTGATTTCATCTTTGGCTGTGCTGTCAGCTCCTGAGTATCATTTCACACTAGTGTGGAATTTAGAAGCATTAGCTAGTAAAAATAAATAATACATGTTAGACCTAAAACTAAATGGACTTTGCAATAGTAAAATGTACAAACACACTAAGTATTCTCACCCTTTAACCTGGTTATTTCACTTGGAGGTAATTTTGATACAGCACATTACTAATAAAATATCTCTTGAAAGAACAGTTACAAAAAGTATAGAACTAAGAGAAGATGATTATTGCATTGAAATTTGAAAAAGAACGTGTAAGGACAATAAAACTTATTGGTGAAATGCAACCACATTGTAGGCTGTTAGAGCTCCATGGTTTGAAGAACCTTATCCAACAATCAGGGTGTTTAGAAGAGCTAGAATTTGTAACCAGAAGATATCCTAAAACACACACACTTCTCAAAATGGAATTAATGAACACAAGCTAGTCCACAGAGCATAACTTCTATCCATCCATGTTGTAGGGGTTGAAAAAATTTTAAAACAGAGAAGAAACCAGTAATTGTATTGATTTTTCTTTTGGTAACATCAAACTTTTCCTCACATTACTATTTTCCTTATTATTGCTGTGTGACTGAAGATTTGTTTGGAATATTTTGGATTAAAAGACTGTTGAAAAGTTAGCCCCATGAGCTGCTGATAACAGCAGCTGCTGCTCTGTTTACTCGTGCATTGAAATAAAGGATGGAGTTTCCTCCTGTAGATTATGTAAAGTCCAACCATTGTTAGTCAAAGGAAGCTCCTTCCCCTGATATCTGATTGAGATCTGATTGAAATATTCCAGAGAATCACTAAAGTTGGACGGAGTTTTAACGACAGACATTTTTGGCAGATTTCCTGAAAATGCTAATCTTCAAGGAGGAGAGTTGGCAAGGGCTGGGGGGCTCACAGCTCACCCAGAGTGCTGCACTCCTTTGGCCCTGTGCAGCTCCCCTGAGCCCATCAGCTTACAGCTCATATGGGAAAGCCAGAAAGCACCAAGGGGCTGCACTCAGGCTGCTTTGTCCCATGGAAAAGGCCACATACACCAACACCTCATCAATAATAATAATTAATAATAAGAATAACAACAACAATTCATTCATATATTAAGAAGTTTACATATATAATATGTATTATACATGCCATATATTATATATTAATAGATATATTTATACTAACTTTTCTAGAAGAGGAAGAATTGACTGTTTTTTCTCCGTATTTGTACCGATGATAGGATTCTTGTAACCCAGCATTAGGAAATTGCTTGTGCTGCTTCTCACTCTTTTATACATGAATGTCACAGGAAGGTCAAAACAATGCCAGAGTGGTCTGAATTTAATCTACTGACTTTCCAGGAATTCTTCAGCTGTAACACAGCTGAAAACACAATTCTAAACTGGCATTTTTTTCTTTTTGTTTTAGTTACTACAGTCAGAATTTACATTTATGATGTTATAATGATAACTCAAGAAAAGTAGAATCACATGACACAGTTTTTAAGTTGAGACTGCATACTTTAGGGTATCACAAAACTCTTACTTCCATATATAAGAAATACTGTGTACCAACCGTATAAATATTCATATCAAACTGTAAAGTTAGGGTGGTTTTTGACATCACTTTAACCTTACTGTGAAATAATGAACTGTAAGGGCAATTTTTAGGTATATATCCAAAATAACAGTTAGAATATGGATTCACTTGGCCAATAATTGAATTAGTTACTGGACCATTTAAATGCATATTGCTAATTCCTGTTTTATTTAAATAACTTGCAAAAATTAATTTCATTTGGAAGCTCATTTTTCTTGAGATATAGATTTCTTATTGCTTCAGATTTTCTTCTTTTTTGCAGTTTTCTCTTTTCTCTTAGTATATTCACATTTGTGACACTTTCAGTTAATATATTCCTCTCCGTTTCAACTGTTTCAACTTCAGACAATAGAGTATAACAGCAGAATATAACACCAGGGACTGTGATTTGCTGTGCTTATTGACACACAATAAAAAGCTTTATTGCCAACTTTTTTTTAATTTAACAAGAGACTGAGAAGGATATATATACATGTGTGTGTGTGTATGTATATATACATATATTTTAAACATTCCGACGACTGGCTTATAGAATATTTAAAAAAAACAGACTCGCCAGGTAAATGAGCTAAATAAAGGCTGCAACAGACAGAAGTACAGAGGCTCTACAGGCAGAAAAGGGTTCAGTCTCTGAGGACAGAATACACATATAAACCCATCATCTTTTCTCAATGAAGAATTTTAAACTTTCTTGCTTTTTTCTTGCCTTGGTTTTCTGCCCATGGTACCTTTTCAACCCATATGATGTTTCTAGGTTAGTTATATATTTATTTTTCAGTCTGTATTCCTTTTTATTCCTGAGACATACCAAGATCAAACAAGGTCCAGACCAAATTTTGTAACCTCTGTATATAGTAAATTTTCATCATATAATTAAAGTGTCTTCCTAATTTACAAATTTAAAGTGAAAAAGTATTTTTAAAGCTCAGATAACTAATAGAAACAATGTGGGATTATTTTTTTGTTGTTGTTTCTTTCTTTGTTTTTCCTGGGGTATTTTCTTCTTCCTCACTGGAAAATACCTCTAATAAGGAACATGCTCAAACACACATTAAAATCTGAACGTATTTCAACTTCCCATTGAGAGAAAAAACAAAATTATGCAGGTGTTTCTGTTTTCACCTGAATGACATTACTTTGATGTTTTCAGCACTCATCTTCGCAGTGTTACCCTGCTAAAACTGGGAGCTTCCAAAGGATGTGCTCTCTCTCAGCCTGCGTTTCCCAGCTCTGCCTGTCTGACAAGTCTGCATGTACCTTATTATGTATAGATGGCTGCAAACTGCTTGGAAATGTAGGATATACATCTTACAAACTTACAGTCCTGGCTTCTTCCAGGTACATGCATTGGAACTGCAGGCAGCTGGGTATGCAAGCACATGGTAGTTAGCCTAAACAGGGCCTAACTTCCATCAGTTTAACTCTCAAAATATCATTCAGGATCTGGGCTTTGAAGACTTCAAATTTGTTTTGCTTCCTTATTTTCTTAAAAATCTCAGTTGTGTACTACTGTGATATCAAGTTTTCTGTCCTTCCAAGCAATAAATACTTTTAATAGAGCAACTTACTAGAGGATTTACATTATTTTCTACCTTTCTACGATTCTAATATTAAATACAGTCTTTGAGTGATCTATATGTGCCATGTTGGGCCTTTTGCTTCCAGAGAAGTGAATTTAAGAACTCTGATTGGCTTCATTAGATGCTAGGACTAATGTACAGCAGGCCAAAGGGAAGGTGCCTCCACAATATTTATCCCAAAGCATGTATTCTCTTCCTATTGGCACTGCAATAAATGTCCTGCAAATTAATGGGACACTACATATGAAATAAATTTCTATATATTTACCTGCATTTGTGTTGCTACATTTTGATATTAATGTTTCCTTATTGAGTATAATATTGTATAATGTAATATGATTAAAGATTTTCATTTAAAATTGCCATGTGAATGAATTGATTTGCTTTATCTGTTGCTTGGACAAACCTTCTTTAAAAGGTGTAAGAAGCATTTATGTTTCCCCCATATGCTGTTTCCTTGATGAATCACTTAATCAGAAGGCAGCATTATCCCTGCAAAATAAAAATGTAAGGAAGGCAGGCCTCTTCCTATTCAGGATAAGATACATGCAGAATCACAGCAATATGAGAAGATCATGATGCCTGGGAAAAAGCTTCAGGGCAAAAGAAAAATGGGTGGAGAGAGGAGGGAGCAAAGAAATGAACCAGGATGGCTCTAGGGTTTTGGTTTGGGTTTTTTTTTTTAATTACTTCATTTAATTCTACCACAGAGGCAAATGATGACTGAAAAGTCTTGCCTAAAATCTACTGCTGTCTAAATGCTGTTGGGAACAATGCTTGAAGTGAACACTTTTGAATCCCTATAGGGCCTTTCCAAAGAAGAAAATAAGGTAGTGCAACTTTGGACCAGATACCTTATGAGGGGAGCTAGTACATGGCTAGGAAAATAATTTGAAGACTATTACAGAACAAGAGAGCAAATGTTTGTGGGAATATGAAAGCAGTGGCAACAATTAAAAAAACCCTCAAAACAGAACAGAGAAAACAGTCCTTTAAAAAAGCAAGAAGGAAATTTACATATACTAAAAAAAAATATGTGCAAATATCAGAAACCAGCTGGTCAGTTTGGAGAAGGTAGGCAGCAATCCAGTTTGTACTCTGATACTTGAGAAACAGGAATAAGAAAATGAATTAACAATTTGTCCATTATAATTAGGTCAACTTAACCTGGAAACAATTTCTTTTGGCAGGAAAGAATGAACCAATGTTTTATTGAGAGCTCTGGAGAGAATTGGGTTCTGATTAATGAGAAACTGAGAAACTCAACAAGCTTTGGACCTAGTTATATTTTAATTACACTAATATGAATAAGACTAATATTTCTAATGCATTTTCCAGAGAGAAAGTCACATCATAAACAAGTCATTCAACCTTCAAGATCTACCTGGAAGAAGTCAGCAGTGAATAGTAAAGAAAATTACTTACACTTACAAATTATGCTACTTAGAAGAATCACTATGGAATTTAGAATAAAGAATAAAGACAGTTCATTATTTCCAAAGGGCAACAGAGAAACTAAATTTCCTAACAGGGAAAAATAAAAAAAGGATTAGATACTACTTGCACTGTTTCCATGCTCACATAACATATTTCTTATTATTACCTTGGTTATGATGTGTTAACTTTCATAAATAAAATAATTATATTTGAGGTAAATGTGATAGAATCAAAACTGAGACAGTGTTTGGTCTACTTTTCTTTTTCTTTTTTTTTTTTTTTTTTGTTGGAAAGTTCCAAAACAGTCTGAAATGATGTGACTCAGGATGATTTTTCTGGGTAATACAGCCAAACTCCATAGGCAGCACAGCTAGAGATCTCATAACTCTATTAAAAAGAGGGAAATTTTCACTGTTATTATGTATGGCCTGTGAGTTAGTTTGGAAAATAAAGATGTGTAGAAGGGATTGTATGGTTTTGAGAGATTTATCATCAAAAGGAGACTGCATCTTCATAATGCACGAGACACACACAGCTCTTCCTTCGTTGTTTTGAACTCTGACAAAGTCTGGATGTCACGACTTTATGACATGTTGCCAATGCCTTTTTTATTTTCCCCCAGCCTCATCAGTTATTTTCTTCACATTTGTTTTTTTCTGTGAGGTCTTGTATCCTGGCCATATTGCCAAAGGCTACTAGACTGTAACATGCCCTGCATAAGAATTTCAAAAGCATTGTACTCCATAGGAGAACATGAAAGAGTCCTTCATGTTCTTTGGAATAATAAACGAAAACAAAGGAAAAGATCATGTTCTTCTCTCCCATGCTACTTTGAACACATGCTCAAATGCTTACAAACTGAAATACTGCTACCCAAAGCAGCCACAACAAAGAGCTGTAGTGGAACATTTATAGAAATGATGCAGAAACATCAGTTGATCAATTTTCTTCAATTTCTGTGAGCTTAGAAGTCCAGCCCCCATGACGACATTATTCAACAAATAATTTCAAGGGAAAGTTTGCAGATTTCATTGGATACATTCACAAAACGGAAGTGAAAGTAGTAAATGCAAATAATGTATTCATGTTCATAGTAACTTGAGGTACATTCTCATTTTTAATTGCTGTCCAATCCACAAAAGCACTTTAAGCATGTGCTTACTTGTTTACTGTATTAAAGTTTTAAAATTAATGGTCCCATTGGGGTTTTTTAACATTGACTTCAAAGGGAAACAGATTAGGATTTGTACAGATTTGGCTGGTGATGCTGCTTGTTATTAAAACCCTTCTTTCATGTTACATAGAACTTTGCCAGATTTTAACTATTTAGGCTGAAATTCCATATGCTTCATAGCTGCCTCAGGCTGAATTCTTCTGGAAAAATCCAAACAAAACTATTTAGCTGTTTTCAAGAGTGAGAACTGACTTGGCAAGAAGACTGGGATGGGTAAACAGGGGAATGTGAGTGGGACTGGAAATATCTGGAAGTGAAAACACAGACTGGAAGTGGCCAAAGTAATCTTGGACTACACGGAAAACCTGAGAGACAGAATCAAGAAATGTAAGTCCTTGAAAAAGGACAAGCCTGAGGAGCTGGAGATAAAATATTATGGATAGGACAATATGACTGGTACAAGAAACCATGAGTGGAAAAGATGCAGAACTGGAAAGAGAGAAGCTGGGACATGAGGATGGACTATAATGCTGGAACAGCCTGTGCTTTTGCAGCACCACCTTCTCTGGAGGTTGGAGCAGAGCCTTGAGCTCTATAAACTCATTGTTCATTCCTCTTGTGGGCAAATGGCCATAAAAGCCACTAGCAAAGTCTCTAATTCTCCTCTATGAAGAGATTTCATTAGCTTTGGTAAGCTTAAAACCTGTTTCTTATTCTGTTGGTTAAAACAAGGGATATAAATATTTCAACTTGAGTGACCCATACATGTATCAATAGGAAACCACATCACAGAACTAATTTCCCCCAATTTCTTCTTCAAAAAATTTTCACTGTCCTCCTGACTCCTTTGATAAAAAGAACATTATTTTGCCTGTGAAAAAATATCAGATTTAGTGGCAGATCTTGGAGAATGTACACTTTTGACTGTGCAATTCCTGCTGCCACCTAAACTTTTTCTGGTGAGGAATAGAAATTATATACTAATCAGAGACCAACAATAAAAAAATATACAAGAGGCTTTTTGCAAACCAAGCAGGAAAACTCAGGAAAAGTACAGAGAACTGAAATTTTAGATAGCAGCCCAGATTATTCTTAGAAGTTCTGACAAGACTTTGAAAAAAAGTGTGTATTATTTATTTGCTTCCAACTTGCATGTTTTCTTCCCTATCATAGAGGGTGAGGGAGACTGCAGAGAAAAGCAGAATAAGAAAGAGGAACAACAGCAAGGAGCTGGGAGCACAAACCACTATTAAAGATAAGACAATGGATATCACTAAGATAATGGAAGGAGAAAATACCTAGGGACCAGCAGGGACTGTGTAATTTACTCCATGATTGACTGGCAGACAGCCAGGACCTGTCTTTGGGTACACAGTGGACAAGCAAGTGTGACTTGCTATTTTTGTCTAATTCTTTTTAACTGCATTGTAATGTCTAATCCAAAATTAGCTACAGATTTGATGGGGTTGCTTTGATAGATTTGATTCAATTAGATTTTTTTTTTCACTTTAAAAACCTTGGGTTGCTCACCATAAGCAAATGATCTAAGCCATTGGCTGAAAGATAAGAAAATCTGGAGTTCTGACATGACGATGAAATAGGTGTTTCAAGGGCAATTAGTGATCTTGCATCCTTTGACTCCTAAACAGGCAGAGATTCCATAGGAGGAAGCTGATATGTATTCTGTCTTTCTGACAAACAGTACCACCCCACGTCGTCCCTGTGCCGTGCGTCGCGTGAGGTTGCGGTGCTGAAGCTGCATTCCTTCCCTCCCCCTCCAGCTGGGCCGTTTCTGCTCCTGACAGCCTAACAACTTAGACTCAGTGAAATGTAAATTAAATCACTGGAGGTCAGGATTTTGATCCTGTGCCTTGTATCATTGACCTTGTATCATTGAGGGCTGTACATTACTGCTATGAGTCAAGCGCTGAACTCATGTTTAACACGCCACACTAATGGAAATATTTGACCCTAAGCTCCTGCTTCAGCATCCCCTCTTCCAAGAGAGACTTTTAAGAAGAAATTTGTAAGTTTTTGTGAATCTTATGTGTCTTTGATTTCATGGATGCTTCCCACAATGAAAGGAAAGGGAATGAATAAGTTTTCTAATTGTCTGCATAGTGTGCAATGCATAGAGCAGGCGGCTACACAAGGAAGAGTAGAGAATAATACCTGAAACAGGGGTACATTATGTGGTAAGAACTTTACCTGCACTGCATAAAGGAAGGTCCTGCTGAAAAATAGTATGTTAATGTGATTGGTGCCTGCATATTATAATGGAAGAAGCCAAAGTGAATTCATTTTGTGAAAGGAAACTAACCCTGGCATGCTTAATTTTTCAGTAAAATTACATGGTTTGAAGTGCTTTTCTTGAATAGTTTATTTTAAAATAAAAATTATGCCTCCATAATCCTCATGCAGATAGAACAAAAATATGAAAAATAAGATAGAAAACTATTTAAATCTACCAAATGTTAATGATTGTAGAACTATTTTTATTACCTTGAAAATTTATAAATCTTCTTTCATATACAGTACCTGCATACTGGCAAAATGAAAAGACAGCACTGTATTTTTTTCCATATAAATGTTATAAATTATCATTTAACATAGGTTTGTTGCTAAAAATGGATAAATTAATTTTATTATTTTAAAAAAAGGGAAGTTTTATCTTTGAAATGCTGGGTTTCTTTACAAGTAATTTTTGCAAATTTATACAATCCCAGAAATCTCCAAACGGTGTTGTTCTGTTTGCCATTTGCTGTGTTCTCTGGATTAGATGGAAGAAAATCTTCCTGAAAGAAGGCAGAGTGAAAAACCACTGGTCCCAGCAATAACTATTACTGACGATCTTTTCATTCATCTAAATGGGAATGGGCAGAGAATAAGGAACAGAAGACTCTCCCAGAACTAAGTGTTCCCATTAAAAATCTCAGTGCTCCCACTGACTGAATGACTAAGTGATCCTGGCCAACTCCATTTTCCTTTTCTGCCTAGCTTTACCTAGTAAAAAGCAATTTTAGCATGTTCCATACAATGTTTTAAGGCCTCAAGATAAAAACCATTGGAAGAGCTATGCTTTCGTAAAAGCTGTCACTGAAATGGTCAGATGTAATTAAAACGCTGCTGCGTGTTAGCAAACTCAGACATTCTCATTTTTACCTTTTTTTTTTCCTTATTCATCCTCCCCAGTACACACCCACATGTGATTTTTGTGTGTCTAAAACCATGCTTATGAACCTGTCTCACACTCCTGTGGGCCCAACGGCCTCCCCAGTACGTACCTGCAAAAGATCTCAGCCCTCTCAGCAGACACTTGAATATGGATTTTCTCTTCAGCTAGCATAAAAGAAGGGAAGTTTTCAGAACATATCCCTAGTCACTGCTTAATAGACCAAGTCATGGTCACAAATGTCAATGACTCTGATGTTACTACCTTCTCTCTTGCTTTTGATTTGAAAATAGTTCAAAACGTGATCCTATGTTGATAACAAATGCCATTAGAACCTATTATATTTGGAAGCAATGGCAGATTCTATGCCATTTGTTGCCACAGCAGGAAACTCCTGACCATGTCCCAGATGATGCATCATAAGGCAGAAAATTGAAAGTTAATCCTACATGCTCTTCCTACCTCAAAATCCACAGCTTCTTTTCAGTCTAGAACTAAACAGTACTACAAATATAGTAGAGAGGCTGTTGCATAACCTCTGTGCTCTTGGCAAAACCTCTGCTATTGTGTTTGGGAGACGACAGTTGGTAAACGCTGAGAATTTTTGTGCAACTTCTGCATGAGGAAGCAACAACTGGCTGTAAATCTGAGGGTTATTTTATTCTATAGGTAATCAATACCCAATGTTCAGCTTACCTGGTGTCCATGATCAGCCACAGAGCAAGTACAAGTCTCCACAGATGGAGGAATGCCAGCTGGAACTCTAGAAGGAAACCAGGCCAGAGAGTGACCCTTCTTCCTGGGCATTGGCACTGCCAGCCACATTCTACAGTTTTCCACCCTCTTGTGAGCTGAGAGAGCCCTTTTCTCCCTTCCTCTCCCACATCCTAGTGCTAGCAAGAGAGAGTAGAGGGAATTTCAGTACTGGTGCAACTTGACTCATTTCTTCTTTGTGGTACAAAATCCATTCTCAAAGAGTCCAAAGGAGACCTGCTCTGTTGCATGGCTGGATTGCAACTGACCCAGATTTTGTAATGTAAAACTTTGCACAGTACCTTCTTATTAAAAAAATTTCCTTCTATGGGTTGAGATTGGTATGTCTAAAGTGAGTAGCAACTGAGATTAGGCAGACTTTAAGACTGAGTATTTTTCAGTATTTTACCATTTTTCCTTCTCATCCTTGTACAATGTTGTTTTCTTAGAAATCTGCATTGCCATAACTAGTTTTGAATAGTTATTCCCGGATCAGTTTTCTCTCTAGCACTTTCTTCCTTTGATGTATTTATAAAATACCTTATGCTCCTTAATTCTTTCCCCTGACAGAAATAGTTTGCTACAAATTACTTCACTGTCAATGTTCCTGCAAAATTTTACACTTCTAAGTCACATGCAAATTTTCTGAGATTTATTAAAAAACCCCAACAGCCTACGTAAAGAGAAGGATCTCATTCTTTAAAAAAAACAAAAAAAAAAAAAAAGGGGGTTGGGGGAAAGCTATCAGAATTTTCTACTTTTAGTAAAATGTCCATAGCATAGGCCTGCAAATTGCACAATTTCATAGATTACTTGCTCTGGACTGCTTGCATCCTAAACTGGGAGAGCATTATGTTGCATTCTGTATAAACGCATGATACTTTCACACAGAACAGCAGAGAAATTACGTCTTGGTGCTTGTAGCATCACATAGCACTTCATCATTACCATATTTGCTGCATCAGCCTTGAAATTGCTTGAAGATTCAACATAATCTTTGCCGAAATTTCAGTCCTGCCTATTTTAGAACTAAGTATGCCAAGTTCCCTGCCAGTTACATGAAGTTGTTTCCACACTGACAACCCCACAGCAAACCTTTCTTTTTTTTTTCAATGTCTCAAGGCCTTTGCAGGCTTCATTGTACAGTTTCTAAGTACATGTAGGCTTTGAGAGACTCTTGGTCTTTACTTCTCTTTTCCCAAGAATACTGTATCATTTACCAAGTTGGGTAAGGAAAGGTGTATTTAAATAGTGAGAAAAGTCATGCAACTCTATATGAAATAGCTATTCTGAAAGTAATAAATTGAGCTTAAATTGCAGATGTTCTTCTGCTTTCACATGTAATTTGCTTCTCAGCATGGGTGCATATATTCAGAGATCCACAGTTCTGCAGGAAAGCAGTCTGTTTTCAAAAGAGTTTATTTAATAAAAGGCTATTGGAAAAAATTACTTTCCAGAGGGTACTATCAAAAAAGCACATTTGCACCAATAATCTAACAATTTTGTTGTATAGTAAATTATCCAATTTCCATTACAACTGATGGAGTGCAGCAATTAGAGAATGTCTCATATGGGACAATACAAATTTTATTAGCTGTTGTCTTTGCTGAAACTAAAGCAGAAAATTCACAGGAGCGTTCCTACTTAGTGTGATCTCACACCTTAAACGGTATCCTTCATCTTACTTTTGTCAATCAGAGCAAACACAATTATGCTGAACTTTCTGAGATTGAACTGCCATTGCATTGAGTCCTTCATGTGTTAAAACCTGAACAATCTATGATGAATTGCAGTTCAGTGCACCTGAACCTGCCGTCCCAATGAAGTTCTGTAGATAATTTAAAGATGGATAGGCTCTGGTTACACCTGTTTTTTGACCTCAAAAAAGTTATACTTTTATGGAAAAGCTTTTGCTTTCATTTGCTTCACTTTGACTCCTTTAACTAAATGCTCTTTTCTTCCAATACAGGTATTAGAAGTATCAGTAGATAAGGCAAAGAAAGTGAAATCAGGTATTGATGCTAAAAGAGTTTCAGTTAAGTAACTGCTGGTGAAATAATTCTCACAAAATGCCTTGTAAACCATGAGTAAGGAATACCACGTAGGAGGGAATATTTCTGCTAAAATAAATTGAGAGATCAATCCTTCTTAATCTTTTCCTTTTACTGGCTAATGTGCATTGTGCACAGTCCCATCAAACATCTTAAAGCAGCACGATTTTGGGGTTGTTAAAATTTCATGCTTTGCTGACCAGAGATTATGAAATACCCCAGATTTCTCGTCCTATATTACTTTTTCAAATTTTTTACCATACCCAGGTATTAGGTCAGATATATCTTTTATGTTTTCTGATCTGCCACTTTCTTATTCAGGGATAAGTTTTCACGTGCTATTCTTCTGAGAAATACCTTAGATCCTCTTCCAGCCAGTTACCAGTGTGTGATGTAGAGAGAGTTGAAAGGAAGAAGCGACAGAAAGATGTTTTTCCTACAGTTTTCTGGGGTGGGGTCATCTGAAGGATCCATTGTGTATAAACTTCTGGAAACATGACGAAAAAGAAAGAAAAACTCATTTTCCCTTGCTGACACAAGGTTTCATTTTTTCCGTGCAAGCTCAAGAGAGCAGATCGATACTTTGTGATATAAAAGGGTATAAAAGGGTGTATGTCAATACTGTGACAGTGTGTTCTCATGTTTTTGACATTTGCTCCAAGTGCAGGTAATGTACCTCTTATTCCATAACCTTACAAGCAACTTCTGAGAACTTACTAAGCTATGTAACTGGAAGTGCAAGTCAAATATAATTGCAGAATTTCTGTTTGTATGCTTCATGACTTAAAGTGAATGTATAAAGGAAAAAATGCAAAGTCATCTTTGGAGCTACAGTTTTATAGGAATAAGTTAAAGCAACTTGACAATGATTGCGTGAAAGAAAGTTTAAATAGACTGAATCAGGTCAGATTTTAATCCTAATAAAATAAAACCAAGATTTACTTTTAGAATTTTACATACTACACTCTCACGCACCAAAACTGTCCCAAACCTAAACAAAAATAGTGAATGGAGAATTAAAAATTAAAGTTGCACTAGTTTGAAAATCTACAATTTGTTCTAGAAAGGATGAGGTGTACAGCTAAAAACTAAAGCAGAAGATAGAATTAATAGCTTTTGGCTTTGGTATCTGCCTTCTCTATCTCTTGCACTGGTTCAGAAAAGAGGCAGAAATTGCATCCCTTCTCTTATTTCATATGGAAAATGATTTTCCCTTTGCGTTCATCCATTCTCCCCATCTTCTTTTAACCTGTTTCAAAGTGTTGCACACAGAATACTCCCACTCTCTGAGCCCTGTGTAGTATCACAGTTTCATCTAGAGGAAGCAGAAAAGATTTACTGTGTGCCAGGACTTTGACAGTCTAGTTTCCTAGGACCTTTTTTCTTCTCTTCCTCTCTTAAAATGCTCCATGATGTGAGACAGAATGGCAAAAACTGGATAGAAGGGAATGCCTTAACACTAGTAGCATGATAGATTCACGGCTAGTTCTATCTATTCCCTGGCTCAGAAACTGACAGAAACTTTACAACTTGGAGTGACTCAGTCATCCTGAATGTAGTTTCTTATATGCAAGAAGACACTATTTCTTTGTCTGCATAGACAGTCGTTGCACAGGCAGGTAAATCTCTACATGGCTTGACATGAGTGATGCACTCTGCGGAGGTGTGGGCAATATTTCTTTCAACTGCCAGAAGAGAAAGCAGTAGAGAACTCACAGTTTGCTTTTTTGTGTTGATGACATTTTTGGTTAGGCCCTGTCTGTGAACAAGTCCGGGGACATAATGGTTCCAAGCAGACAGAAATGCCCTACGTTCTTGGAAACAATCGTGCTTTATTATACGGAAAACTTTTCAGATCGGTGTTTCAGTCCTCCTCTTTCTCTTCATAATTTTGCTTAAAAGGGATTTTTTGAGCAGCTGTAAATTTTAAGGACAGATATTAAGATGTGATGATCATCTGATTTGATCTTTGCCTAACATAGGCCATAAAATTTCATCAATAATTCCTGTAGTGGAACATATCATCTTCCCTTAAATTGTAAGTGAATACTGTCAAGCCCAATAACTTGTGGTTTACTAGAGCATAAAAACATCCTGTCTCAATTTAAGGAATCCTGGAGATGATGAATTTCCTTCTTCCTTGGCAATGGATGATTACTGTCACTGCAAACCAGTTGTTTCTAATTATTGTTCTGAACCAAAACCAAATACAGGGCTGCCATATGATACTGGTGAGTATGGCCTGAGAGTCTGTCACACCCACAAGATGGAACAAAATATTCTTCTTTCAATCTCTGCACATGTCCTTTGTCTGCTGGCCTTTTGTAACTATGTTTTAAGGGTTTTATGCTATGATTGGCTCCAGTTCAACCCTTACTTTTCTTTTATCCTGTTTAATGCTAAACCACACTTAAATTCATTCCTTTCTCAGGGCTCACAGAAGGGGTCCCAGACTGCAGAAAAGAGAAGGCAGGAATTATCTGGTATGTCATGAGATGTAACAGGCAGTGCACTGTGTGATGATGGTGCTTTTTACTCATAGAGGATTATGTTTTAGGAGAAAAACTATGGTAGCACAAGGCAGCTATCTGCCTTGTGAGCCAGGCATCTGCCAAACATAAACTTACTGACTTCTGCGTAAATCACACTGGGCCTTCAACTGCCAGGCACAACTGGTCCTTTCTGAGCCTGCCTGACTGAATCAGACCCAGGGGTCAGGGAGCAGCACTGTCTCAGCACGGTGGATTCCAGAAATATTAGCGTTGTAACGGGGAAACTTCAAATTGAAAAAGATACATCCAAAAGCAACAGTCACAAGTCCATTCCCAATGTGCTTCCATACTCTTTCGACTCCTAAGAAAGAAAGGAACAAATCCCCTAACCTCTCCCACAATGAAATCCTACAGACAGAGTTTCTTTATTCTCTTTATGAGTTGGTGATTTTCCATTTTCATTGTTTATCTGTACTTGTCAAAATCATGTATTTCACTTAGAAATGGATGTTTTAAAGTATTGCTACAAATTCTACCTCAGTAGTGAAGTAGCTGCATCAACAAACCAAGGTGTCTACATCGGTGTGCACTGATGAGGGTCAAAATGCTATTTTGGGAGAGTCAAAGCCTAAAGAGAAGAAAAGCCAAATGTTAATAACAAAGCACATATTGAAACAAATGGTAAGATTATTACTTAGCAACATAAATATTAGTTAATATATAGTGTATAAAACCCCATATTATGTTTAAAAAAAGCAAATGGAAGCAAGGTAGCTAATGCTATTAAATTGTGGAAAATTAACAGGGAATCACAACTAATTGTTGTGCTTTTATGCAGAAATATCAGGATATTAATCTACTCTTCGGAAACAGATGAAAATATTCTTTCCTTCTTTAAGTCCACTGAATTTGTTTATAGCACAAATGTTAACTACTGCATCACTCTTTCAATATATGAAGGAATGCAACACTTACTGAGGAATTTACAGCAATGAAACAGTTACTCAAGCACAGGACTTGGCCTTTTTCTAAATGCCTACGTTGCATAGCTCAAATATTGACTTAACTATAAACACCCTCAGCCTGTAATTTTAGACATCAAATCCAAATATACGAAATATGTCTTGGGAAAGAATACTGAAGGCAGCAATAGTACATAAGTGACTATTCTGTACAGAAAGGAATAATAATATTTTTAAAGAACACTTGAGCTAAAATTCATTTATATAATTTTGCCTTTTCAAAAAAAAGAGAAATGAAAAACAACTCAAGATCTGCTTATTAATGCTAAGTCCTTCCCAAAGAAATGAGGAACTGAATTTTTTGCATAGTAAAATAATAATCCAGATGGCAAAAACAACCCACCCTGAAAATAGTAAATGTTAGGATGCAGGCTATGTTTCTTGAGGTCATCATCAGTAACAGTTTCATAACAACTCTTACAAGCTCTCAGCTGTAAGGATACCAAAACAGTTTTGTGAACTTTAGCCAAACTCTATTGCTAATCTATTATTTTAGAAATGTGTGACTGCAATACAGTCCTGGGTTTATGATTGGCCTGGCCCTGTTTGACATGAAAATAACAGAAAAGAAGTAGCAGTTCATTTTTTTTTCATAGAACTCCTCTGCTTTCAGAATTCATTATTACATAAATGTAGATAATGTTGGAAATATTTTAATGAAGATATTCTTATGTTACATAAAATCATCTTCTGATTCTCATTACTTTTTTCATACATAAAGAAGAACAAAAGTTGGGGCAATTTAATATATATAAATTATTAAAAGGCCAATCACCTTGGTGAACTGAGATTTAATTAGCAACCTCCTGCTTCAAGATAGTATGTACATCTATTTTGTGACCATTTGAGCAAAATAAAATTTGAAGCTATTTAAGCTACAGTTTAAAACAAATGCATGAACTCAAAAATAAGAACTTGAAGTATACCTGTTCTGAAGCAAAATGAGAATAGACATAACATAAAACAGCATGATATTTGATACTGGAAGACATTATTAATAAAATCTGATCTGACCGCTGGATAACTCAAAAAATTGCAGACATAAACATAATGAAATGTTGTGTGGAGCTGAAAATTCATAAGACAGGCAATTATTTAAGGTAATTTATGGAGAAAAATCAAATCAGAATGGGAAAAATGGGCAAATAAGGTTTACATTCATACAATCAGTGGCGATTTGCAAAAGAATTAAAATTACCATGCGTATTTTTCTGTCACTATAGTCTGACACAAAAGAAGTCCACATTACTTCTAGGTCATGAATGACAAAAGCTCTCTAAATCAGAAGTTTCATCTCTGTGCCTAGCAAAATTTCTGAATACAGATAGAAAGGTATTAACAACTACTTCCTCATAGTAAATAACTTCCTAAATAACTCTCTCCCCCTATAATCTGTAACAGAGCTGCTGGCAGGTATTATTCCTAGGAATGCACTGCTAAAGGGCTCAGTTACTTTTGGATCTCATACACTCTAACTTTTTGCATTGTGGAACAGTTTTACACTGTGGAACAATCACAGCAAGCGAGTGCATGACATCCTCCATAGTTAATATTACATGGTTTATCCAGCCTCAGTACTTAGAATTACACTGAATTTATAGATTAAACTGAACTTCTTGTACCAGCTAAGCTTTTAATTTTATTTTAAGTGCATCCTAGCAAGACAATCACTGTGTTGTTCTTAACAAAACAATTCCCCTCTACCCATAATTATTATCTCCTGAAAAATGGATGTTGAGGAATGGATTGAGCATCACAAGTTTTTAAATATTTTAAAATTTCAGCCAACAAGCTAGTAGAGCAAAACATGCATATAGTCATTGCATATGCAAAATGCTGCATTTGCATGCACAAAGATTACATTTTCCCACCCTTATGTGGATTCAGCTAACAAGAACAGCAAATTCAAAATTCTCGCTGTAAATATTTTTGAAAATTTAATTATATGTTTTTTTAAAAAAATAATTGATACAAATCCTCTTAAATTCCTGATGAATCCTAGAAAATTGACTAGAACACTAGTCAGATTTTTTTAACCTGAAAAATATGTGTAACAAAACAATGTAATGAATTATATTATTAATACAATTCATAATTCAAAAAAAAAATACACTACCCAGACATAAGTAGCTAGAGGTTCTTGTGAAGGTTTCTTGAACTCCATCTGGAGGCTTATAAAACATATGCACAGCTTCCATTGAAATTAGTGACTGGATTCCAGTTGGACTTGATCTGCCAGCAATGCAAGGCAGCTACAAATCTAATTTCAGAAAATCAGCCTGTAATCATCTGTCTGAAATGCTATATTTGATGTAAGGCATATTGACTATATATTAGAATCTGTTAAGTATTAGGAAGAAAATCTTGGTGTTTGTGCTTTAAACACTGACACTCCTCTCTTTGGAAGACAATAACTTCAGTCACGAACAGCTTTGTTTGAGATTTTGACATAGTATAATATATTCTGTGTTGCTTATTAAATTTCAAAAAAAAAGTAAACATCAACAGAAACTTCAGAATGAGACTATTACATTTTACAAAATATTATATCACAAAGGCAGTATAATATAACCCTCATACTAATTTCAAATCCTTTCAGGAAAAATTAATGGGTTCAGTAGATGGAAAAAACATTCCATTACAGACATTGAAAATTTAGTAGTATTTGTTTTGAACTGTGTTTATGTTGTCAGATAGAGCCCTGAGAAAGATAGCAAGTAGCAATTTGTTTTTGGAAGTTATAAAAGGCAAAATAGTGCAGATGTCTTTTAAATGACATAGTAAAATACCCAGAAGGATAAACACCACAGCTCTAGAAAAAGAAAAATAGTCTGTGTGTAATAATTTTGAGTATGCCACTGTTGGAAAAATACAGTCATTTATGCTCAAGGTAATTAAACTGGTGAGACAGGAAGAGATGGTCTCAGGTAAGTTTAGAGAAAAAGTTCTTTGGATTAGAGATTTCTGTTCTAAAATGTACGTTTCACTTGCACTGTAAATGAAAATGCTTATCATTAGCAAAGATATGTTTTTTGCAAAACCAGAGTTTCATGGGATGAAAATTGAAATTAATAATTTTTTTTGTTGGTTTTTATTTGTTTGTTTGTTTTCTCTTTTTCAGCAGAACAAACAGTTACGAGAGTACTAGAAATTTAACAAGGAGTGCTCAGATAAGATTAAAGAAAATATATGCCACACTGTGTTATGTTGATGTTGGCTGGACACTAGCTGCCCTAAGTTGCTCTATCCCTCCTCTCCTCAGCTGAGCTGGGGAGAGAAAACACAGACAACAGGGAGAGAAAACACAGCCAAAGGCTCTTGGGTTGGGAGAAGGACGAGAAGAGCTTTCTGTTGTGGACAAAACAGAGTCAATCCATGGAAATAAATTTAATTTATTAAGTGAAATATTAATATATTAATAAAATCATAGTAGGGTAATGAGAAGTAAAACCTAAACCTTAAAACACCTGCCTCCCACCCTCCCTTCTTCCCAGGCCCAAAGTCACTCCTGATTTGGCTCTACCTCCTGTCCCAGCAGTGCAAGGGGTCAGGGAGTGGGGGTTGCAGGCAGTTTATCACACATTGTTTCTGCTTGTCCTTCCTTCTCTCATTCTTCCCCTGCTCCAGCATGGGCTCTCTCCCATGGGAGACTCCTCCACAAACTTCTCCTGTTGGGTTGCAACCTTCCATAGGTTGCAGTCTTTCAGAAACAGCCTGCTGCAGCACGGGTCCCCCACGGGCTCCCAAGTCCTGCCAGCACAGGCTCCTCTCTCCAGAGGGCCACAGGTCCTGCCAGATGCCTGATCCAGACACCCCAAGGAGACACCCTCTTCTTTGGATGCATCCACTTACTCTCTAGCAGGGTCCTCCATGGGCTGCAGGGGAGTATCTGCTCCGCTATGGATCCTCCCACGGGCTGCAGGGGAATCTGCGCTCCAGCCCCTGGAGCACCTCCTCCCCCTCTTTCTTCCCTGCCCTTGGCATCTGCAGGGCTGTTTCTCTCATATATTCTCATTCCTCTCCCCGGCCGCTGTTGCCTAGCAGTTTTTTCCCCCTTCTGAAACGTTATCCCAGAGGCCTTGGCCAGCCACGGCCTTGTAGCAATCTTGGAAACAGCTGGAATAGGCTTTGTTAAACGTGGGGGAAGCTTCTCTCTGTATGTCACAGAAGCCACCCTCGTACTCCCACCATTGCCAAAGTTTTGTGAAGCAAACTTACTGCAATCACACAAAATCATTCAAATTACTATTTGTTTAACACTGGATGTAGTACACTTTTCTGGATTAGGTGCACAGATCTGAATCTTTCTCCAAAGTAAAGATTAGGCAATCAGAAATAGAAATTATATGACTTTGAAACACTGATTTGTTATATTACATTTATTTATATCCTTGGAAATATGCAGAAAATATTGTGATTCTGAGCATGTAGAGGAATGTAAAGCCTATCTTAGCAGTCTAAAGTTGCAAGTTGAAGCTCTAAACTGTGAATTTCAATCTGTCAGTATCATACAATTGAATCTGTGTTAGTAAAAAGCATATATGTATGTATGTATGTATAGAACACAAGTCAGACAGTAGAACAATGCACAATCTGAAGACAAAGTCTAAGAGTTTGAAGTGATAAAAGCTCTTAGGGAGTGCTCACTTTTGCAGGAAAAGAAAGACAATAATTTTCTAATTATATGGTAATTTCTATGAACATAAATGGATATTAAATACTGCAAATTTCTATATGACCAAATGATAATTATGTTCTATATTCGAAATAGTCATCAAGGAACTGAAGCAGGTAATTAAATTGACTCATCTGCTTTCATCAAATTTGTAAAAGTACATAATACAGTCAGTCAGAAACATGAATTTGGGGTATGAACAGGGTACTGTTCCCTGGAAATCGCTGAAATTATATTGTTTCTAAATATATATGTGAGACTATCCATGTATGTAGAATCTAGAGAATTTTGTATTCAAGTCCATTCGTTTCAGCAATGTTAGCCCAGACGCAGTCATTGAAAGTCTCTGTCTAGATTTATATCACCGACTAGCCTACCCCACCTCAAACCAGTCATAAAGAGGCTGAATCTGCACCTCCCACCACAATATTCCTCTAATGCTGAAGAAAAGCAGGAGCACTGTGACCAGGGCAGACAAACGGGGTGTAGCACAGTGATGGGTGTGGAAGGACATTTCTCTGAAGGAGAAGCACTCCACTGGCTGTGTGGAGAGACTTGAAGTCCACCTAACCCAGCAAATGGGCCCCCTTCTGTAACCATCTGCACAGCCTCAGGGCACTGCCTGACCCTTCAGGCAGTGCTCTGGCTGGAAGGGCTGCCCTGTCTGCCTGGTGGTGACCAATGCCTGTTGAAAGGAGAGGCTGCGTGGCAGATCTCAGACTCTAAGGAGTGGCTTGGTCCTTCTGCTGGGTTGGGGACTGGCAGCAGACCTGTCTGCAAAAGCTGTGCCCAGGTAGGGGACTGTTGTTTTGCCAGTGATACAGCCTGGAGCGCTCTGAGTATCCATCAAGGAGATTACAGAGCTCTGGGAGTGGTGGTAAGGGAATCTGGAGTATTTTCTCATCAGTCCTCCCAGTCAGAGGGCAAGGCTGTGAAAGGGACGGTCAGACGTGGTGAACCAACAATGCTAGAGGACTGGTGCCATAGCCAGGGCTCAGCCACTTCTACCAGGGGACCAGCTTTAAGAAAATTGGTCTGCTGAAGGCTGGTGGAGGACATTTGTCAGAGAAGTGGGAGATCACCTTTGGTCATAGGCTTGCCAAGCTGGTGAAGAGGGCTTTAAACTAAAGTTCCGGAGGGAGAGGAACCTCAACTCACCCCACCCTTACCAGTTTGATGTCAACACCAGCAAGAGATGCCCAGAGCCTGGAAAGGGATCCCAGGCTGGGCAAGAGAGCAGCACAAAGGAATTCCTGCCTCTTCAATCAGAAAATAGTCTTCATCTAGAGCTCAACTTAAATGCCTGTATGCAAGTGCATGCAGAGTGGGAAATAAGAGGAGCTGGAGATGTGTGCTATGAACCTATTGGCATCACAAAGACGTAGTGGGATGGCTTTCATGACTGGACCATTGGAA
Organism: Irena cyanogastra; assembly: GCA_013397155.1. NCBI lineage: Eukaryota > Metazoa > Chordata > Aves > Passeriformes > Irenidae > Irena > Irena cyanogastra. The sequence continues at coordinate 190,578 of VWZV01003823.1, read as the reverse complement.
TGGGATGATACAGGCTCTTTAGGAAAGACTGGCAGGGGAGACAAGGACATGCTCTATGCCAGTGACCAGCTGGAGTTCATGGAGCTCTGACTGCACTTCGACAGATGAGACCAAGAGACACCAAGCTCTGTGATGCTGTGGACATGCTGGAGGGTAGGAATGACATCCAGAGGGGCCTTGACAGACTGGAGAGCTGTGCCCATGTGAATCTCATCAAACTGAACCAGGGCAAGTGTGCAAGGTCCTGCATGCAAGCTGGGTCAGTCCCAAGCACAAATACAGGCTGAGCACAGAATGGATCAAGACTAGCCATGGAAAGGACTTGGTGTGGGGGGGGGCGGATGAGAGGCTCAACTTGGCCTGGCATTGTGCAATCATAGCCCAGAAACCCTACCATGTCCTGGGCTGCATCAAAAAAGAGGTGATCAGCAGGCAGAGGGAGGGGATATTTCTCCTCTGCTCTTGTGAGATCCCTCTCAGTGTGCTGCATTCAGCTCTGGGCTGAAGACAGGCTAAGAGTTGGGGTGGTTCATCCTGGGGAAGTGAAGCCAATGGGAGCCTACAGACAACTGCACTTTTCTCAAAGGCATACAGTGACAGGGTAAGAAGGTATGGATTCAAACTGTAAGAAGGTAGGTTTCCATTAGAAATTAGGATGAAATCCTTTACCGTGATAGTGGTGAGACACTGGAATGTTGCAGTGCGATGTCAGCATCTGCCCCAGAAGGTCACTTCCCCTAGAAGGTCCCTTCCCCAGGTGTGTGTATCCCCTCCTTCCCCCACCCTGGCTCCTGCTAAGGACTGTCTGTCAATCTTAAAGGCGTCGTGTGGTTGGGCAGATTCAAAAGATGCCTTAGACCCTGGGGGCATTGGGCAATCCAGGTATCCCTTTGTCCCTGGAACCTCCTCTCCCTTACCTGGATTGGTGGGCTTGCTACCTCTCCCCTCCCCCTCTGCCCCAGGTAAAAAGGGTGCCAATGCCATGTGGTCAGTCAGTCAGTTGGGAGACATCAGAGAAGCTGTTTAAGGTCTGTTTAGAGTTCTGTAGGGCAGTTACTGGTTCAGAAGCCTGCGGGCCAGAATAAAAACCTCTGGATGTAACTCTCCTTCAGAACTCACTCCTTTTCCTCCACCATTCGCCTTGAGTCTCTCTGGCAGAGACCAACACCACGTCCAGAGCCTGGCAAGTTAGGACTTGTGGCCACGTGAGCTAACTATCATTTTCTGGGGTACAGACACTCCAATTGCTGTTATTAGGCTCACACACAGGGGCCAGACAAGCCAGGGCACGTCCCACCGGTGATATTGGTATTATTCCAATACTGGAATAGGCTGCCCAGAGAATCTGTGGATACTCCATCCCTGGAAATGTTCAAGACCAAGCTGGATGCAACCTTTGTGCTACGTGGTGTAATGAAAAGCATCCCTACTCATGGCAGAGGGTTGAACAACATGATCTTTAATGTGCCTTCCAGTCCAAATAACGTTATGATTCTATGAAATAACTGCCCTTCTGATTTTTGTTTCATTTTAATTTGAAATTTCACATTTTCCCTCCCTGGGCAGAATTTGTCTCTCCTCTTATGGAGGACTTACATGATCTGCCTTTTTGTCAGGAAGTGTTCCATAGCTGATACAAAATTTTATAAAATACAACCAGATTTGAAGATGGATATGTCAACTGGCTTAATGGAATGACAGGAAACGATCCAAAGATTTTTACTGTGTATTTTAAATTATGAGATTTTTTAAACTAAAATAAAATATAGATAGCTGTGACAAAGGAAGTAAAGAGCATAAAAGTTCATAAAGAATACTTCTAGCATCCTAAAACCAAGGTCAAACAAATACATGGAAAATGTAGAGGCAGATAAACAGCAAAGAGTGTACACAGTCTTTAATCATCTTGTACATTCTAAATTCTGAAAGAAAAAAGTTTATTTGAGATATCAAAGTACAAACTTCAAAAAAATGCTTCAAAACATTGGATTTTTAATATTGTTTTATTTTTTAAGAAATACTCTCTCTCAACCTATTTTTCCTATTTTCTTCTTAAAACACAGAAATACTCTTAATACCTAGAAGTTGCAGGGGGGGTACAATCAACCACCAAGTGTGGATAAAGATCGGTCGAGAGAACCCGCTCAAGTTCCTATGAGCAAAATAAATCTGGTAGAGTATGAGTGGAAATTAATTTTTCCCCCCACGGGTCTTGTACTAGCCTGCACAGCTGTGTATATTACTCTGTTTCAATTCTCTATCCTTTAAGTAATTATGTATAAAAAAAATGAGTCAATAAAAATTGCAGCTATTGGTAACTAAACTCATAAGAACTCATAGAATACATTAGTCTACTCTCAGCATTCAGAGCTCTGGGCTTAACTACCTGTCAGGGTGATAACACAGAGGTCAAAAGATGCAGAGTTGGGTTAATAAATTATTACAAAGATAAGAAAATACTTTTCATACATGTGTTTCCATCAGGAGCTGATGAGTCTAAATATTACATGTTACTATTGAAGCATTCAAATAACATTGTACGAAAAAAATACAACACAAAATATATTAAGGCAACTAGAACACTTTGCTGAAACAGAAACTATTTATAATATCCAGGATTAGGAAAAAATCCACAACAAATAAACCATAAAAAATTTCTTTTTAGAAAAGGCTTTTTTTTTTTTCTTTTTCTGCCATAAATATGTGCTATTCAGCAGTCCTAGTTCTTTGGCCATTTTAGAAAACACATGGTTGACAGACACTTAGGAGTAGAAAATTATAGAAAAAGAAAGAAATGTATCTGAAAGAATTTTACATTTACACCTTCTAGGTACTGTCCATTTGTTTACTTTGTAGACTGTTAATTCCATGATTGTTTTGAATTTTGCAGAACTGAACTTTATTCAAAAATATTGTAACTATTCCTCCATCCAATTCTTTTAATCAGAAGTATTAAACAGATTGATCTGCAAAATGTGAACATGGCAACCCAGAAATTATGCATGTGTTCTCCATTAGCAGTGCCTCTAGCACTGAGTTAGAAATCTTGTTTGGTAACTGAGACAATTCAATTTTATAGCTTTGTTTTGGACTTACAGCAATATGCTGGAGAAGGGTTTGGGATAAACTACTACACCCTAAATGAAAAAAATTGACTTAACCACATAATTGTAAAATTCTCATGTTTTGCATTCCTTCCTTTTTTTTTTTTTTTATTTTTTAAATTTTACCTAGAGCCCAATATTTTATTAACTATATAGAGTGGATCAGTTTTAGCTGTATCCCAAAGTCCTCACTGAGGAAGCAGAATTTACAGGTTCCTGCTCCAAAACAGTACGAGATGGGGTTTGAAAACCTACTTGCCATATGAAAACAGTTGCTAGCTGGCTATTGGGAAACAGTGTCTAGCCAGAGACTAAAATGTCTGGTTGCTACCTGTTGCTTCTGCTATGCTTTTTTTGGTAGTCATGATTTCAGGAGGCTTAAGACACTGGATCCAACCGGTGAGATAGGGAGGAGAAAGTTTTTGCTGAAAATGCCCCTAGGGTTAGGTGTGAGCCTGGGATTTGAGCGTCTCGCACAAGCAGGAGTTAAGCAGTTCTGACATGCCTGCTGGCAGGAACTCTGTGGACTTAAACATCACTGGGGCAACTACAGGGTAACAGCAGATAAGTAAGGGGTTTAAGCAGATAAAAGCAGATAAAAGCTGCTGAAAGAGAATCAAAATTAAAAACCCATGTGTGGAAGGTAATTTTCAAAATGGGACTTAGGGGTTTTTAAAAATATCATCCTGATATTATATATAAACTAAATTTAAAAATACAGCATAAATGCAATTATATTTCTTCTGTTCTACATTATCATAAAAAACTATTTTTAACAGATTAAATGCTCAATTATATAATCTTCATAGCAAGGAAACTCCGTCTGCCTAAAGCTAATGTAACAGAGCAGAAAATCAAGCTCTTGGTCTAGCTTTCTCTAGTCTCTACTTCATGTTCCTAAAAGGTTAGGGAGATGCAGGAGCAGACTCAAAGACCAAAGGATATGAAATCTCCAAACTTTTGGTCCAAGCCAGCCAGAATGCTCCCATTTCACTGAATATCAACATTACAAAGTCCAAAGAGTCTCTCTTGATGTAGCAAAGCCAACAACTTTGCACCTATTACCAGTTAACCCATTCTAGCACATAGCATTCTAGCACAAGTACACTGTTAAGGACATAAATAGACACTCTTCGCTTTGCTAAAGCAGTGCCACAGCTTTAATACCTTGAAGAGCTTAACTTTCAAGATAACATGTTTGCTAATTCTTATAAATATTCTCCAAAACAAAATTTTTAAAAATGCGTAGCTGTTTTCAACTATGTTGACAACAGTACCATGTCCCCTGCAATTATTTCAGAGTCCTGACTGTGTGTAGAGCTGATTCCAGTGTCAGAGTCTGTATCGTTTATGTCCAGATTAGTCACTCTATGAACAAAGTCAGGAACAGCAATGCTGTTACTGGAGATGCCACTGCCTTTGGATGGCTCTTCAGTTGACTGAAGCCTGGTTTCAATGTTGTCCTTAACATGTAGTAAATTAAATTCTTCTGTAAGAAGTTCATATTCTTTCTCCTTCTTTTGAAGCAGTGAGTCCCTGTATGTAAGTTCTTTCTGAATGCAGCTCAGGTATGAGTTGATTCTCAGACCATCTTTCATACTTTTTTCCAACTCGTATTTTACACTTTCCAAATCTGAGGTGTCCAGTTCAGCATTAGCTGCTCCTTCTGTGCGAACATCCTCTCCATTTTTTTCCATGCATATACCGTGTACTTCTCTTTCAATTTCAGCACACAGGTTCTCTATTAATTGTTTGTGATGTTTAAGTCTTTCTTCAACCTGTAAAATTCCCTCACTTTTGCTCAAATAGTCATGCATCTCTTTTTGATCATCTGGCCTACTCCCTTGCTGCTCAGCCTCACCTGTATTGATCATTAAATAGGAGTCCTGCACATAATTTTCTCCATCATTTGCCACACGATCTAGATGGAATTTTGCTTCACATTTTTCAATTTCCATATCTAGTTCCTTCATTCTAAGGACCTGTTGATGAATGGTATGATCTTGAGAAATGATCAGATGAATCAGTGTCTCCATATTGTCTCTCTCTTGCTGAACACTGTCCTGCTTAAGCTTGGCCAGTTTCCGGAAAGTCTTCCTCACAATTTTCTTTTGCTTGTCTATTGGCAACATCTTCATGTAGTTTGCTGGACTGAGGTCCCACTGCTTTTCTACATTTTGTACTACCTTGGCTTCAGCTGTCTTCCACAATGGAAACGAGAGGAAAGCATCTGACTTTACCAATACAAAATGCAAATTAGCCTGCTCTTCCCCCCAGGCCTTCCAAAGTCTCAGAATCTTTGTCAAGGGAGGCAGTACTCGCTCTGAGCCTCTCCATTTTTCTACAATGCAGTAATCACTAGGTTTTCCAAAAAGGACCTTCTTCTCTCCAAATGTTGTCTGATGTTCCTCAAGCAGTGCTTGAATCACTTCTGAGCAAGTTGTGCGCTTTGTCAGGCCACATACAATCTTCTCCTCCTGGCAAACCCAAACCACAATCTCCCTTTCATTCGAAGCCATGTCCTTGCTGGGAGATCTGGAAAACAAGACACCAAGTATAAATTACATATGAATGGCAGAGACAGTATGAATTATTACCATAATTGTGATATGACTAACACATTGAAAAACTCCTGTATTTTTGTACAAGACAATATATCTGCTTAAATTCCATGAAGGAATGTCTTTGGTTTAAGTAACAGCTTTAATTGACTAATGCTTTAATATTATCACTAGTTCAGCTGAATGAGAATCTCACAGAAAATGTTTTATCAAATCTTGGTTTTGTATACATAATAAGAGTGTATTAGAGTTTGGCAATCTGCATTAAAGTTTCAGACTGTCCTAGGACAGCATAGCTTTCAGATCTTCATATTTATTCTCATTACAAAGACTGCACAGACATTTCTAAGCTATTAGAAATTCCTTCTGAAGGAAAAAATGCACTGAACATAGATGGACTGAAGAAAGATGACTGAACACCATCAATGAATCTGGCAATAGGATAAATCTATAGCTCTTCTGCCACACCTGCACTCACCCAAGCATAAAAACAATTGTTCTCCTTTTTTTTTTCCACTAATAAGTGTCAAGAAATTTGTTGCTTTCTTGAAGTACCACATAGCCCGAATTCCACTGAGTTGTGAGAGAATACCAGCTGCAAGAGAATACAATACCTGGATCTGCATTTTATTTTATTTGAAATGATAAGAAATGCAAGAAAAAGAAATAAGTTATTTTATTTAGTTGTTTATTTACTTGTTTGTTTATGAATTACAATTAACCTGGTACCTCCTTATACACTGATATACCTAACTCCAGGTGTCTGAGATCCCATTATGGCTCCTGTAGCTCCAGTACAATCACTAGTGCCTAGACAGCAATTCAGTTGACCAAAAGTTGAAGTTCACTTTACAGCTAATCCTTCAGTTTGCCCCCATCTGGTCCTGGACTGCTGTGGGCCTATGCTGGCAGAGTGGTCAGCATATTCCTGTCCTCAAGACGCCATTTGAATAGTTTTCTTCTTGCCCAGACCTCATATTTGACCTCTTGCATAAAATGATAAAACAGTAAATTCCCTGAGGAAAAATGTCTTTGGATTTTCTGGTATCCCTTGCAGTTAATTTGAATGAATGAGGTTTAACCTAGTCTGACATAGAAAGCTTGTAAAGGAAAATAACTATTTAGACCATATTCAAAGGGTGCAATAGAGCATTTGTTTCTATCAAGGACTACTTATTCACAGAACTTTTTTAGTCTTCTGAGTTGTAGTAAGCATGGAGTTTTATTTGGCTTAATTACAGTTACACCCTATGATTAGTAAAGCAATCCAGCTTGTTCTTTTTTCTTAATTATTACACAACATGACACACACTGCAATCCAATAAATTGAACTATGATTGACTCAGTTCTAGGTGCCACTCTGACCAGGAGGCAAAAATCCTTAAAAGAAAGGAAACTACAAATGAATACTAATAAAACTGACAAGTGTAAGTTTATTAGTATTATTGCACAGGAGAGCTCTGTCCAACTACATTGCTTCAGGTCTTGGAACATTCTCTGTAAAATGTGTGTTTTGGTAGATGACTCTGAGTAATAGCATCATTTTTCCTCTCCAATAGCTACCCCTCACAGACCAGCATTTTGCAATAATTATTTTTTTAAACTGGTGCTCAAAAAGTTAATAATGTTTTCAGAGACTACTTCTCAAAATAAGAAAGCACATATCACAGACACAGAAAATGGCAAAGTGGCACAAAGAAAGAGTAATATTAAAGTTTAAATGGGGGAAAGAATGGAGAAAGGTATTAGATTAAATGGCATTACTGTGGAGTATATCACATGCTAAAAAATCAATATCTGTAAGTCTTCTGAGATTTACAATATACAGGATGCTGTAATTTTTTTTCTGTTGACAGATTGGCAGTTAAGTAAAATTCAGGTAAATAACCAGCTGCAACATAAGTCAGCTGTGACTAAAATAACTCAGCATTTGCTTTACACTACAGATATGAAAAGAAAAAACCAACAAATCATTTATTATGCATAAAATTATGCAAAACGAATAAAGAAAAATACAGTGTCTCAAACCATGTTCACTACTGATACCTGAATAATTGATTTACGAATAAAAGTGTCTTGCCAGTCACTGAATTTAAATTTATAACAGTACTGAAAAAAAAAAAAAAGGCACAAAAATATAAGGAATACTATACTGGGGACTCTAAAGCAGTAAATTCAGGCTGTATCTTTCCTGATGTCTTTTGCAATGAAGAAATACATTTCAGAAAATGAATGTCATCTCTTCTAGCATTCTTCTGAGTGTCTTATGCAATTTGTTTTCAAATCAAAACTCTTCCTAGTTTTCTCTTGTTTTTGGTTGATTGGCATATTTTCTCCTAGTCAATGTTTTCAGTATGTAACCAATTATGTGGATTAAGCAGAAGCCTACTGTCTCTTCTCCTCCTGGCTCATTTAAAGTTTTCTTATGAAGCCAATTTCTCCCTGTGCTATTAGCAAATCTTCAGATAAATGTGCAGAGCCCTGGACATTCCATCATTTTTGTACTGATAAATACTTTCACTATACTTTCTTCTACGGAATTCCCACAGAGTGCAGCAGGAGTTAAGCAAATTCTGATGGAAACACACTGTATATTGTAAAGCAATCTCTACAGGATCCCTGAAAACAATATGAATGTAAAAATAACATCTTTAAATTCTTGTTTTCAACCTTTTTCTAGCTGTTTATTGCCCCTTGTAACTTTTTTCAGTTATGATGCACCAGACCTTACATTCAGCTTTCTTGGGGAAGGAATGTTCTTCACTTTGCCTAATGACTTAGTAGCACAATTGGATAATGTGTGCACATACAAGTGGGTACAAAAGAAATCAAGTAGCTTACACATGAAAATAAGTACTTACAAATATATGTGTATATAATGTATATACTCTACATTTTTCAATTATATTGTCACATTTTACAGAAAAGGAGTGAAGAAATCAAAAGAAATTCTGAACATCTCTGTAATTCTTGGATTAAAGCAGCATGGTAAAGTACAAATGCTTTCCTTAATTTTTCTATGTGTTCGTCCCAATATATATTATCTTAATTTTTATTCAGTCACTTCACTCAATTTTCGATCTTTACTTCTAAGCAAAAAGAATTAGCCAGATGTTTATAGTCTTACATTGCCATGGAATTCTAATATATTCTAAAATACCAAAAGTGGTTCTTTATTTAATCTTCCACTAAAAATGGTAAGATAGAACCTTACCATGGGCCTTTTAAGTTAAAATTTATTGTATAATTCTTTTTTCATAGTTAATTCAGGTAGTTCCAAACAAAAATGAAGCATTATTGTGTCAGTCACAGATACTAAAAACTTGCTTTCAGGATGCAAGAAGATGCCAGTACTAGAAAGTATCTTTTGTTAAACTATGCATAGTTAAGAACCTCATAGAAAGTGAAGAGCAGATTCTACATTTATGAGTGGAATTCATCTGAAAGTTAAAATTTCAGTCTAAATTCACCATCAAAAGTCCCTCCCTGTCAAGAGAGGAGAGAAGACCTCCAAGAAGAATCCCCACTGCCTAGCCCATCTTTGATCATTGGGAATAATCATCAGAGGAAACTATTTCTTTCTTTCATTAACTACAAGAGACCTATGTGGCCACTTTCAACCAAATAGCTCACTTTCAGGTAGCTAAAATCAGGTGAGACTAATCCAATCAGATTCATTCAGGTGAGATTAATCCAGATTCTGGTTTATCTGAGAGAAATGTAACAAGAACAGTTACAGCAGCAGTTGATTTAGTACAGTCAACTAAATGTGGCACCTACACATCATAATTTCACAACTTAGTTTAGATCTTGACTGTTCAATTTAGCCAGTAATTTATAAGGAAATCCATAAATTCATTTCAATGCTAAGAAAGTGGTCTTGAATAAATTTTGGTCATCGATGGATTTTTTTTTTTCTGAGATGCAATACTAAAAGTTATAATCTTCAGGAACAAGATCTGCTTTTAAACAGTCATTTTAACAGAGAGGCAACCTTCTCATATTTACAGAGTCCTTGAATTTCCTGTCCTGCAGTTTTGTAAAGGACACAAAAGAACTGGCATTTTTAATAACCTAGCAGTTAATAGGAGTGTAACAGCCAAAGTGTTTTCCAGTTTAAATGTTTGGGTTTCCTGATGACCACAATAACAATTTCTTCAAAACCAGCTAGGCAGCTTATATTTTTCCAAAAATATAGTGCTGCAGTAAGCAGACTTTCAAGCTTCCAGTTCTGTTTTGAAGTCTGTCTCTTTGAATTGATCACTGAAGTGTTCTACTTATACAGCTAAGATTATAAAGTCTGATGATAACAACAACATGCAAGCCTATCTTTATTTTTCACAAAGCCACTAATTACTTAGCAACAGATTGGAATTTAAACTTAATAATGGTCAAAAGTACGTTTCCCATCTTTCTGTTTGCTTGGTTTGATTGCTATTTTCATGCCTTCTTCTCCTTGTTTCTCTTCAAGACGACCCAAAACTCCATCCCAGTCATGCTCCAGACCTCACACAGTCTTAATTACAATCAGCACAAACTGAGTGTTGTGTGTCGTATATACAATTTGTTAATTTATTCTTCAGGCCTAGGGGAAGGTAATACATTCCAGCAATGTACAGACAAAACAAAAACATTTACTTATGTCACACAAAGTCAAAATATGAGATAGCTTAAATGCTGGAAGGGGCACTTTTGATATTCACTGACTTTAAGGTATGTCTGGCCCAAAAATATAGATATCAAACATAATTCTTTGCCTTCCTGAAACAATCTCCCTAAATATGTAATATATCAGTTTTACAACCAATCATGCCAACCAAGTAAAGGGATCCCCCTACTTTTTAGAATCTCACCTTCATGTGTACAAGATGCTTCTTTTTCTTGATTAATTTCTGCAAACATTCTGTTGGGACTGGATCAATTCTCTATCATATTGTTAGCAACTTAATGCAGTGTTTCTGAAATATAATGGACACTAAAAGAATATTTTGCCTTTGTTAAAAAAAAAGTATAGATAAAAACCTTGTCTCCCTTCACTGCAATAAATTCTTTCTAGACTTTCCCCTCCCCCAAAAAGTAACTCTTTTTCAATATTACCATATTTCTTGACATAGTCTCTGTGAAGATAAATCAAACTGATTAACTAAAAAATACTTATGTATCATCCTGGGAAAACAACAGACACTAAACCTTTAATAACAG